>JBAKBP010031917.1:0-23810 GCA_037953745.1 Lithodes maja
CGTGGACTACTCAAACTTTATAGGCTATGACAAACTTATACAATTATCTTCATCAAAAAGAAAGAGTTTTTATATGATTTTTATATTTTAATATGTTTTTTTCCGGCTGCACTATAAGGGCAGCCTATTTTCTTCTATACCAAACGCTCAACAATCCTGCTTTACGACCCAATACGCTGGGCTACAACCGCGAGCCAACAAGCACCAAGCGCAAAATACTACTCAAACCAAAGCAGGAGGCTACCCGTGTGTCAATCTCTTCGGGATCATACACCTGTGATAGCCTACGACTGATCATCTACCCTCGATAAACAATCCGCAATCACATTGTCACATCCCGCAATATGCCGGATGTCCAGGTTATACTCCTGCAACATCAATGACCACCGGGTCAGTCTCATATTGCGATTGTGAAATTGATTTAGGAATCTCAAAGGGTGATGATCAGTGTAGATAACCACGACTGGGCCATAGGCTGGAACATACACCTCGAAGTGCCTGAGTGACAGCACAATCGCCAGTAATTCCTTTTCTATTGTAGAATAGTTCTTTTGTGCAGCATTGAACTTCTTAGAAAAGAAACTTACTGGGTGTTCCACACCTTCATTGTCTGTCTGTAGCAAGACGGCACCAGCCCCTACACCACTAGCATCTGTTGCCAGCTGAAAAGGCCTGTTAAAGTCTGGGGCCCTGAGTATCGGGTGAGTACACAGCAAATGCTTCACTAAATTAAAAGCCTTTTCACACTCAGGCGCCCACAAAAACTTTTTGTCTTTAGATAACAAATCTGTGAGAGGTGCCAACACCGTAGAGTAACCCTTTATAAAGCGTCTGTAGTAGCCTATCATACCCAAGAATCTCATGATCTGCTTCTTGGTGGTTGGGTGCGGAAATTTATTGATAGCCTGTACCTTGTTCTGAGGAGGGCACACCTGTCCCCTTCCCACTACAAACCCAAGGTACTGCACAGTGGCTTTTACGAAGTCACACTTTGCCAAATTTACTACCAGACTTGCTTCACTAAGTTTCCGGAACAAGGTCTCCAGGTGCTCACAATGGCTCTCAAAGTCGTCATCATAAATGATTACATCGTCCAAGTATACGGTGCAATTTGGAATGTCCTTGACAATTTCATTCATCAGGTTCTGAAACGTTGCTGGTGCATTCTTAAGTCCGTAGGGCATAACATTACACCGGTAAGTACTCCCGTCCACCACAAAACCACATACCTCTTTAGCGCGCTCGGACAAAGGTACTTGCCAGTAACCTTTTACTAAATCAACTTTAGACAAAAACCGAGCATTACCAATTTTATCAACACTATCATCAACCCGAGGAAGAGGATATGGGTTAGTTGGAGTCAAACCGTTTAGCCTACGGAAATCAATACAGAAGCGTACCTTGCCATCTGGTTTAGGCTGCAGTGTTACGGGGGAAGTCCATTTAACGGTACCTTTCTCTATCAACCCTCTACCGAGCATATACTCCAACTCATCCCTCAGAGCGGGTAGTTTTATGGGGGGCACACGGTATGGGATTGACTTAAAGGGTAGATGGTGCCCCACGTCAACATCATGCATAGCCTGAGTAGTGAGGCCTGGATGTTCAGCGAATACAGTGGGGTATAAACCGAGCAACTGACGGATAGCTTCAAATTGCGGCTCAGGCAAATGGGCTATAGCCTCGTCAGCCCTTAGGCTCGAGTTCCCCGCCCACTGATCCGCTGAAACATGGTGATCCCAGCTATCCTCCTCTGAAGCTTGACTGTCCCCCTCTCCTTCTCCACCACGGCCGCAACAAGCCAACACAGGGACAGTGAGAGGCTCAGAGGGGCGCCTCACATACTCTTTTATCAGGTTCACGTGACATAACTGATTCTTCTTCCTCCTGTCTGGAGTGGCAACAAGGTAATCTAGGTCCGAAATTTTCTCCACAATTTTATAGGGTCCAGTATACTTCGCCGACAAGGGGTTACCCACCAAAGGCAACAAAATCAACACCTCCTGTCCCACAATGAACTCCCGGAGCTTCACTTTGCGATCATACCTGTCCTTCATTAAAGCTTGTGACCCTGTTAAATTCCGACCTGCCATCTCCAGACTCTTAAGCATGCGCTCACGGCTTTCAAACACATACTTCAACAAGGAACAAGGCGGCACAGTTCCTTCCCAAATTTCCCGCAGCATATTAAGGGGGCCCCTGACTCGGTGTCCAAAAATCAGCTCGTTTGGACTAAATCCCAGGCTCTCACCAGGCACTTCCCGAGCAGCAAACAGTACATACGGCAATCCAAGATCCCAATCTCTTCCGTTATCAGCACAATAACACCTGAGCATGCTTTTAAGGGTGGCATGCCACCGCTCAAGCACCCCTTGGCTCTCAGGGTGATACGCTGACGATACCACCGCCCGTATTCCATGCTGTTGCATTGTTTGCTTAAAGAGATTGGAGGTGAAATTGGACCCCTGATCAGACTGAATCTCCTCCGGGTACCCGTACCTTGAAAAGTACCACAACAAGTTACTGACTACCGTCTTAGCCATGCCGTTTTTCATGGGGTATGCATCGGGGTATCTAGTGGCAACATCCATGATGGTTAACAAAAATTTATTACCAGCCTTTGTGGGAGGGAGGGGACCAACCATGTCAACAACAATCTTACTAAAAGGTGGCCCAATTACAGGAATAGGGTGCAACGGAGCTTTAGGAATAACTTGGTTTGGTTTCCCGACCCGTTGACAAATATCACATGAGTTTATCCAGGACTGCACATGAGACTTCATCCCCGGCCACCAAAACAACTTCCCCAAAGCCGCCACCGTTTTTCTTACCCCCAAATGTCCTGCCAGCGGTGTGTCATGCGCCAAACTCAGTAGGCTATCCCTGCACTCCCGCGGCACCATCAACTGGTCCACTACCCCGGACCCCATCTTCCAGCTACGGTTAGGGTCTTGAAAACGCCGATACAGGATGCCATCTAAATAAAAAAAATCTCCCGGCTGTGCATCACCGTCCTCGTCGAGCTCCACAGCTCCATTAGCACACGTTTGGAGCTCAGGGTCCTCCAGCTGCAACCGACGTATATCTGAGGGTGCCAAGCGATCTAACTGCTCCCGGAGCAATGCATGACCCTCCCCGATACTGAGCTGCTCCCTCTGTCTCTCTCGATGTTCATAACGTTGCTGTCGTGGAGACTCGTCATGCCCAGCCTCGTCACTCTCGATGACAGGCCCAGGGGCTACTCCCGAACTAAGTAATGGTGCTAATACTGAATCACCCAGGAGAGCCGCCGAGTCAAAACTCTTAAAACCAACTCCAGCTTTAGCCTCCTCCTGTTGATCGTTCCTCTGCTGGTCTGAAGACGGAGGACTAGGCTGTGACACTTTAGCTGCCCGAGCTCGGGTGACAGCACACGCCATGGGTTGTGCCTGGCACCGCTCGACCCACTCTCGCTCTTCCCTACTCACGTCGGCCGGCCTCTCGGCAACGACTAAGGGTAGAACCTCAGAAGCGGGCATTGCAAAGTCGTTGCCGAGAAGAAGGTCGACGCCCTCCACTGGCAGTTTCTCCACAATCCCAACATCCAATTCACGTGCCACACCATCCACCTCCAACTCCAACCGCACCAGCGGGTATGACCGAGTTGCATTAATACCCTGCACCACCACCACCCGAGCCGCATTTATAGGGTAGCCAGTCAAGTTTTTCATCAAAGTCTGGGAAGCACCTGTATCACGCAAGACCTCTACTCCATGCTTGCGCCCCGCCCACATCACGCAACCCCGTCCTCTATGGTCGCAAAAAACATCCTGAGCAGGGTTCGAGCCTCCCAGGTGCTTCTGCATTGGCTGTGCCTCAGCCTCTGACGAACTGCCCCGGGCAAACTCAGAAGGCTTCAGAGACACACCAATGTTGCAGGCCAAAGACACAGCTGCTGTAGGTGGTTTGCTAGGACAGACTCTTGCAAAGTGCCCCTTTTTATGACATTGATAACACTCTAACTCCCCTTTGGGCTTCCCTTGGTACTGGGAAGGGCCCGGCCCCTTCTTAAATGGGACGGTGCTAGTCTTGTGGTCAGTCTTGGTATCATAACTCTTGTACTTGTTTGCATAAGATATATTACTAACTCGGGGGGGTGGGGCGTCACGCCCCTTGTTACCTGCCTCACTACGCTGGGCAGACCCGCACCCACGAATTAATGATAGCCGGAGGTCAGCCATCTCAGCTGCCTCCTGTAGAGTTTTTGGATTCTTTTCTTTAATAGTTAAAGTCATTTCTGCACCTGTACACTTATAAAACTGCTCGAGCAGAAACAGCTCAGTCAACTGTTCGGCCGTCTCAGCTTTCTCAGAACGTGTCCAGTTTGTAAGTGCATCTTTTAAGTCCCGGGCATGTTCAAGAAAGGTCGCCTCCCTAGTCTTTGTAACACCCCGAAACTTCAATCGATATGTTTCTGGTTGCAACTCGTATGCCCGTAGGACAGCTCTCTTCAATTCTGGGTAATCAATGCAAGACTCTAAAGGCAGTGCATCATAAGCCTTCAGACCCTTACCCGTAAGTCTTGAGGAGACCAGAGCTGCCCACTTCTCTTCAGGCCAATTATGCTCCCTACACTTCTTCTCAAAACGATTAAAAAATTCTGTGACATCAGTTTCACTAAATGCCGGCACCAACTTGACTAAGTGGGACAAGGACTGTTCTCTTACTTGGCCCTCACGGCCCATCCGAATCCCTGTCGACTCTGCACGAGTCTTATCTAAATCTATTTGAGCACAATATTTCTCTGAGTCGTACCTAAGCTCAGCCTCGTGCCTCCTAATCTCAGCCTCAATCTCCTTCTCCTGCTTCCTAGTCTCATTCTCCTGCTTCCTAGTCTCATTCTCCTGCCTCCTAGTCTCATTCTCCTGCCTCCTAGTCTCAGCCTCAATCTCCATTTTAGCAAGCTCGAGTTTAAATATCATCTCAGGAGACAGGCCGGAAGAGGGAGCTGCCACTACTGAAGGAGGGGGGGCAAGAACTGGGGAACCACCATACGCACCGCCCGAGGGCACTCCAATCTTCCAATGCTCATCCCTCTGTGGGAGAGTGCTAACCTCCGGCAACTGAGTGGACGGCACTGTGGGAGTCGAGTGAGAGGGGATCTGGGGAGGAACCCCCCCAAACGCCCTCTCCTCCGAAACCCCATGTCGCCCACGCAACACCCAGGAAATCAGCTCCCCCTTGGACATCCCTCCTACATTGGATAGACCCAAAACCTTGGCTATCAGGTGCAAGCCATAAATATTCACCCCAGTCAGCCTCTCCTCCGTCACGTGGTACCGCTTACTCACAAAAAGTCTAGCATCCTCCTCACTAGTTACTAACGGCACCTCCTCAAATGGCATCTCTCGCTCCTGGTCAGTACTAGGGCACGACATACTGAAGTTCACAAAAAATTCTCGAGACAAAAGTGTTAAACTCCCTTATGTAAGCACTAATTACTAAATTAACTGGAGTCTCTTAAATGCTCTCCTAATTGCCTTACAAAAAAAAATATTCTTCAATATGTACGCTAAAGTACGAACAAACAAATGTTGTACAACTCTGCAAAAAATTATACTGTTCACAAAATCCTAAGCAAGGTCGCCATTTGTTACGACCGGGCACTCGGGTACACTAGGGCTCTTACACAGGACTCGAGTATGGCTCGCTGCCACAACGGAAACACACGATCCCAACCCCAGAGTACTGCCAGCCGAACAAAAAACGCCACTACCCTCCAGAGTTCTATCTGCTATAACGGGGTATACAAGAACTCGGTACTAGCGTTTCACACAACAGACTAATAACAAGACGGGAGTTATCTAGTCTGGTCAACAATCAAACAAAGAAGAAAGTACTACAACACTAAAGAATAGTGTTGGCCGAAGCCGAAGTAATCCACCCTTGAACTAAGAACTTAAGAAGTCCTCCACCCTCTACTTCGGATCGGCACTATTACGTTACGTTAAACAATAGTCCTCGAGCATCAAGCAAGGAATCTTCTGATAAGTTAGATGCTTCTCGAATACTCATAAGAAGTAAGTATCGGATTTTGAACAGCAATTTAATGAATAACTCACTGGTAATTAAAGGCTTTAAATTGACATAAGAAGAATTATAAGAATAAGCAATAGGATATGGCAAACATTAAGAAGAAGTACTCCGACAATGCACTGGCAATAGCCTACTAAGATTGTGCTCGTGGGCCACTAATCTCTGAAGTAGCTAAGCGTGCCACACATGAAATCAATAGTGCTTAAACAATAATATACATAAGGAGAAGCTTCAATACTATACTGTATCTGCTGGTCGAGCAAAGTCTAGCTGGGATATCTAAGGTTAAGAGACAATGGCTGAGCAAGCGGCTCGTAGCCTAGCGAGGTCCTTAAGACTGTGCGGCCAAATTACGGTAATTGACGGGATGCTCTCTTGAGAGATCCAGATCACTAGTATCTGGTTCTCTCCTGGCGATCCTCTCAAAGTCAAGCAAATAGATAGCACAGTGTTGGGTGGCACAGGGAAAGGCCCTCACTCGCAACACAGTGCTAAACTCCCACGGTACACAGTCAGAAAGACCACCTAGGCGTTCCACGTCTCCGTTGCAATTGTACTGGTTCAACCGCAACCTAGTACTCATAGGAAATCACAACTCAGAAACCCTATCCCAGTCTAGCATTGCCTAAACCAGCAGAAAACAGGAACATGAATAATCGCACACAGGGAAATGCATATACGAGTGCAACAAACATCAATCAATCCTATTCTAGTTAACCCTTCCAAAAATAGGCTATCTAACAGGCACTTATCTCGTGAGAACTCAAGCGATAATACTTTGGCTGACTAAATCTGCACCAAAGGGGTCATGGAGGTTAAACAGGGACGAGAAGAGAAGAAGATAGGCTGTTCAGAGAGTAGAGAAAGTTCACATCAGTCGGAAGAATATGGATAGTTGCAAGGGATATGAGAAGTCGCTTTGCCTGATGAGTTCTGAGTAAAACATGGCGAGACCTCCCTTTTTATACTCGGCCCTCTAGCGGCATATCTCAAACTACTTAAGGACCGCCCACTGGCAATCATGACGTCATATTCTCTCTCAATCTGGGATCGACAAAGGATTTCCCACGCTCTGAGAGGGAGGAAGGGAGGAGGGAATTAGGCCTATCTGCCCGCGTGGCGCACTCACTGGTCCCCGTTACGTAACATCTCTCTCTCTCTCCTCTCATCATTACATATAAGTCCCACACACAATACTTATAACTAATGATATAAAATAGAACTCGTTGACTCAGATGAAAACAAAATACATATTTATAATACTTATAGTACAACGGCTCACATAAACTAAGTTAGGAAACTCTACACAGACTACAGCCAAAGTTCCTGCCCTGACGATCCTAGCGAGAGTGGGGCCTGACTGGGCGTTCTGTACAGCATGCTCATACTCGACATGCGTCACAAGTGTTATAAATAAAATTCATATGTTATTCCCATTCCGTTAATATCTCATATCTTTATGGAGGAGAGTGAAAGTTTGTGAAACGCTCCGAAGCTTGGAGAAAAGAACTATAGCTCTTTTAGTACTTTAGGGCGTAGGGAGATAACGTAAACATCCAATGATTCATAGGTCAAACTAGGTCTTATTAAACCCTTTTCTTCCATGGATACTGTTCAATGATGTATAATAACATATAATATATAACATAAGGCATGAGATTGATTTAGGGATTACCAACAAGTTTAAACAGCTTCCTTACTGTATATTATAAAGCATACTTTTTATTGTTTAGAGGTTTGGTAATCATCGGGCCTCGTCAGCATTTGATAATATTGAATACTCCACATTAAATCCAGTGCCCTCGAGAACTCCTATCTTCTTGCATCGACTGACACAATTATTGACACAATTATTTGTGTTAGGTGTTCTAGTTATGTCTATCTTAACAGGTCAAGCATCCTTTCTTTACCAGTTAATAAATCTGAATGATAGTAGGCTGTATTTTCTACCATGTTTAGATTATTTGCTTACAAAATAGAACATATTTATAAAAACAAAAAATTAACTTTCCTCTTATATGAATCGAGAATATCTTTCCACTACACAGGGAAAATTAATTACCCAGTTCATTACCCATTACAAAATGTGTCCCTATTCTTTTTTATCCTGTTGTAGCATGCTGCCTAATAATGAACATCTTGTAACACGAGAAGAGTCTTATTAAAATCAAGATGTACTTACTACATTGGTTTTCTTTCACTCTCTGGGTAATATAAGCTGCCCATATTTACATGCCAAACTCTACAAGCCTTTCTCCCGCTATCTCTAACTCCCTTCTCCTCCCACTACCCCCTCCCTCCCTCCACCTCCCATTACTACTCCCTCCCTTCACCTCCCACTACCCCTCCCTCCCCCCACCTCCTACTACCCCTACCTCCCTCCACCTCCCAATACCCCTCCCTTCATTCCTCCACTTCCCACTACCCCTCCCTCCCTCCCTCCACCTCCCACTACCCCTTCCTCCCTCCACCTCCCACTACACCTCCCTCCCTCCATCCACCTCCCACTACCCCTCCCTCCCTCCACCTCCGACTACCGCCTCTCTCCCTCTACCTGACACTTACTCTCTCTCTCTCTCTCTCTCTCTGGCATCGTGAAGTCACTGTGCGAGAAATACGAGTTTGAGGAGGGACACTCACAATGCAATATATGGAGAATTATACTCACCTTGTGGAAAACGATTGTTAATTATTTACATGGACGCGACAAGTTTTGACTCTCACAAACACAAGTGTACTTGTGGTATACATTTGAACAAAATCCATACATAGATAACTCGTCTATGGAGTTTTTAAACATTAAAATAGGCCTATTGGGTCTAAAAAATGGTCAACATTAAAAAATCCATATACCGTTGGAGTCGCAACGACGTGGCGAATCCAGATATACTCTTGCAAACTCGAAAATCGAAAGTCACCCGCCAAGTGCAAAACACGGGCCGTTCTGGGAGGCCAAGTCAAATTCATAATCCTAAACTAGTGGTTCGATTTGAATTTTGTTTGCACCATTTGATTCAGCGTGTCAAAGTGTACTTGTGGTATCAGTTTGAACAATATCCATACATAGATAACTCGTTTATGGAGTTTTTAACCCACTGAACCCCAGCGACGACACGTTGTCGTCGGCAATGTATGTAACGCTAAACCCCAGCGACGACAACGTGTCGTGACAGTTAATTACTCCGGTCCTAGCGCACCTAGAGGGCTCAGATTTGTATGAGAACTGTATAAGTATCCTACGCAACCATGCCGATGGTTGAAAACTCTCAAAGTCCAACCGCGTGCGCGTGAGCGCGCAAAAACCTGTTTTTAGGTGTTTTTGCCTTCAATTTTCCCCTCTTGTAAAATCGACTTTTGGGCGCACCGTAGGACCCCTTTTTGACCTAGGAGATCGTTTTTTTGTGGTGTTTCCTTCATTCCTAACCCATTCCCAATTGTTTCTGGATTTTTTTTTTTTTTTCAAAACCTGCTGGTCCTGGGTGGTACATTTATTATAAACTAGCTGGGACTCAGTGGGTTTAACTTAAAAAAAGGTCAAAATAACAAAAATCCATATACCGTTGGAATCTCAACGACGTGACGAATCCAAATATACCCTTGAAAAATCGAAAATCGAAAGTCACCCGCCAAGTGCAAACAGCACACCAAACCGCACATCAAACAACACAGGGATTTTGGAAAATATATTTTCGATTCTGAATGGCTTGTCGAAAATGCAATCTAAGACCACGTATGGAAGCTGCTCGTCGGCACCAGGTAGAATTCCCTAAAACTTATAGTTTGGACTACAAAGGACATTTAAAGTCAAACAAATTGTCATTTGGGCCGTTCTGGGAGGCCAAGTCAAATTCGAAATCCTAAAATAATGGTCCGATTTCAATTCTGTTTGCGCCATTTGACTCAGCATGTCTTAGTGTAATTGTGGTATACATTTGAATAAAATCCATACATAAATAACTCATCTATGGAGTGTTTTACTTTAAAATAGGCTTATTGGGCCAAAAGAAATGGTCCAAATTAAAAAATCCATATACCGTTGGAATCGCAATGACGTAACGAATCCAGATATACCCTTGAAAACTCGAAAATCGAAAGTCACCCGCCAAGTGCAAAATTTTTGATGGGCTAAATCACACCAAACCGCACACCAAACAACCCAGGGATTTTGGAAAATATATTTTCGAATCTGCGCGATTGGCGGGCCGAAAATGCAATCTAAGACCACGTATGGAAGCTGCTCGTCGAGAGAAATCGAATGGCACCAGGTAAAATTTGTCTCGTTGTTTCGATTCCAACGGTATATAAATGCTTGGATTTAGACCATTTTGTAGGCCCAATAGGCCTAATTTTGTTTTTTCGTTTGAAAACTTCTAAATCACCTATAGGCGGGTTATTTACGTATGGATTTTGCTCAAATTTCTACCACAAGTACACTTTCGCCCGCTAAATCCAATGGCATAAACATAATTCAAATCGGACCAGTACTTTAGGATTTCAGTTTGATTGGACCTCCAGAAACTCCCGAAATTAGCACTTGTTCAACTTTAAAAGTCTTCTGTAGCCCAAACTAAAAGTCCAAATTTATTTTACCTGGTGCCATTCGATTTCTCTCGCCCAACAGCTTCCATTCATTGGTCATAGATTCAATTTTCGACCAGCCATTCGCCCAATATCAAACAATATTTTTTTGAAAACACTTGGGTGTCCAGGCGAAGCCGAGTACCTTGGCAGGTCATGTTCGAATTTTGTGTTTTCAAGGATATATATGAATTCGGCTCGTCGTTGCGATTCCAACGGTATATACATTAGGGGAGGTGTGGTGGAGTGGTCTTGCCACTGGCCTGGTAATCCAAAGGTCCCGGGTTCAAATCCCGATGTATCAATGGGATGATATTATTGGGATGGAATTTGTGCTGTACCTGGTATCAGTGCATTACCACAAGCCCACCGAAACGTCAATAAAATACCCTCATTGTTCCCTGATTAAATAGCACTGTATGAATATTCCCATATTCAAAATATGCTATAGGGGTGCAATGCCTGGTGAGTTATCTGCTCAACAGGTGGCGTTGTGTGTGTGTAAGTGTGAGAGTCCGAGTGTAGTGGGTGAGACAGTGAAGCACGGGAACGAGGTGGCTTCAGAGATGGGGTCGTTTCGGGCCATGAGTGAGCACCGTGCCTCATGTGAAGGCAAGATGGCAGGTGCTCGTTGTACTCTACGTGCTTCACATGTCTCACTCCCTAGACTGGAATAAGACCTCACGGGCTTCACTGTTCATTGTAAAGCGGTGAATGTTAAGGCTCTCAGCCTATGCCCGAGAGGAAGTAAGATAGAATATAGAAAAAAAAAAAAAAAAAAAAAACATGTTTGGATGTAGACCATTTTGTAGGCTCAATAAGCATAATTTTGATTTTGATTTTGAACACTTCTAAATCACCCATAGACGGTTATTTATGTACGGATTTTACTAAAATCTCTACCAAAAGTACACTTTCACCTGCTGAATCCAATGGTACAAACATAATTTAAATCGGACCAGTACTTTAGGATTTCAGTTTGATTTGACCTCCAGAAACGCTCGAAAAGAGCATTTTGTTTTACTTTAAAAGTCTTCTGTAGCCCAAACTAAGAGTCAAAATTAATTCTACTTGGTGCCATTCAATTTATCTCGCCCAACAGCTTGCTTACATGGTCGTAGATTCCATTTTTGACAAGCCATTTGCCCAGAATCAAACAATATTTTTTGAAAGCCGAGTACCTTGGCAGGTCATGTTCGAATGTTGTGTTTTCAAGGGTATATATGGATTTGTCTCGTCCTTGCGATTCCAACGGTATATAAATATTTTGGATTTATACCATTATGTAGGCCCAATAGGCCTTATGTTGATTTTGATTTTGAAAACTTCTAAATCACACATAGACAGATTATTTATGTATGGTTTTTGCTTAAATTTCTACCACAATGTACACTTTCACCCGCTGAATCCAATAACAGAAACATAATTCAAATCGGACCAGTACTTTAGGATTTCGGTTTGATTTGACCTCCTGAAATGCCCAAAAAGATAATTTTTTCAACTTTAAATGTCTTCTGTAGCCCAAACTAAGAGTCCAAATTAATTCTACTTGGTGCCATTCGAATTCTCTCGCCCAACAGCTTCCAGATATGGTCGTAGATTCCATTTTAGACCAGCCATTCGCCCAAAATCAAACTATATTTTAAACACTCCAGGCGAAGCCGAGTACCTTGGCAGGTCATGTTCGAATTTTGTTTTCAAGGGTATATATGGATTCATCTTGTCGTTGCGATTCCAACGGTATAAAAATGTTTTGAATTTAGACCATTTTGTAGGCCCAATAGGCCTAATTTTTATTTTTATTTTGAAAACTTCTAAATCAGCCATAGACGGGTTATTTATGTTGGATTTTGCTAAAATTCCTACCACACACACACTTTCACCCGCTGACTTCAATGGCACAAACCGAAGTAAAATTGGACCGGTACTTTAGGATTTTGGTTTGATTTGACCTCCAAAAGCGCCCGAGATTAGCACTTGTTCAACTTTAAAAGTCTTCTGTACCCCAACCTAAGAGTCCAAATTAATTTTACTTGGTGCTATTCGATTTATCTCGCCCAACAGCTTCCATACATTGGTCGTAGATTCCATTTTCGACCAGCCATTCGCCCAGAATCAAACTGGTAATTTAGGTCGTTCTGGGAGGCCAAGTCAAATTCTAAATCCTTAATTAATGTTCCAATTTCAATTTTGTTTGCGCCATTCGATTCAACGTCTCAAAGTGTTCCTGTGGTATAAATTTGAACACAATCTATACAAATATAACTCGTCTATGGAGTTTTTAAACTTTAAAATAGGCCTATTGGGCCTAAAAAATGGTCAACATTTAAAAATCCATATGCCGTTGGAATAGCAACGACGTGACGAATCCAAATATACCCTTGAAAACTCGAACATTGAAAGTCACCCGCCAAATGCACAAATGTTCATGGGCTAAAGCAAACAAAACCGCACACCAAACAACCCAGGGATTTTGAAAAATAAAATCGATTTTGGGCGAATGGCTGGTCGAAAATGCAATCGAAAACCATTTTATGAAGCTGCTCGTCGAGAGAAATCGAATGGCACCAGGTAGAATTCCGTAGGACTAATAGTTTCGGCTACAGAGGACTTTTAAAGTCCAAAATCTGGTAATTTGGGCCGTTGTGGGAGGCCAATCAAATTCGAAATCCTAAGCTAATGGTCCGATTTAAATTATGGTTCCGCTATTCGATTCAACATGTCAAAGTGTACTTGAGGAATAAATTTGAACAAAATCCATGCATAGATAACTCGTCTATGGAGTTTTTAAACTTGGCGTGTCCTTGTAAATAATAAAACATCCTTTTCTCCCTTGTGGGTATGATTAAAAGACAAGTTTATTGTGTCCTTGAACTTAACTTGTAGTGTCTATCGTGTATATCAAGTAAATTAAACTCACACAGTACTGTATACCTAATTAAATTGCTTACTATACATTAAAACGGAATTAAGGTTATTTTGAATATAATATTTTGTTATTAATGGGATATCATTAAAACATTCATATCAAGTCAACAAAAGATGAGAGAGAAGACGGGTAAGGGTTAGATATTGCATAATCTGTGGGAGAGATAATGAAGGGGAGCCGCTAAGGAGATCGGCTAGGGAAGACGGCGGTCAAGGGAGAATAAGAAAGGGAAGGCTTATTGATGGCCACCAGATAACTAGGAACAGTCTTATCAACAAATGTTGGACTGTGACTGGAACCTGGCAACACGAGCAAAGCGTGGGGACATCTCCCATAATATATAAAAACAAAAAAACATGTATGAGCGTAGTGTGGCCGAATCTTAGGCGAACCAAGGCAAGCACACTGCCTGGGTTGAGTGAAGTGTATATTGTTATTTGTTATGGACGTCCAATCTGCTTGCCACCACTGACGGAGGAGTTGGGTAACGTTTGAGAAATAATCAGATACAGGAATAGGTCAGGGCATGATCAAGTTGAGTAGATATTTTACGCAAAAAGTCATAGCATTGCCAATATCCACTAGGTATATTATAATTCTAAGAAAGTCATAGTATTGCCAATATCCACTAGGTATATTATAATTCTAAGCCATAGTATTGCCAATATCCACTAGGTATATTATAATTCTAAGAAATAAGTGTAACCTAACTGTATATATAATTCCTACATGAACTATGACTAAATTATATGAGGCTATACACATGTGTTGCATTCACTTACAAAAGTTGTGTATACTGTATGCACTATATGCTATTTCCCTAGTAAGCTAGAATACTTGGTGTGCCTTATCTACATTGCTATGTTTCACCATTGATTTATATTCAATCTTTAATATACGGAACGGCGTCTATATTAAATACAGTATTCTCATTTCGTTTCGATTATTTTTCTATGCAGGAATAAAACTAGCATAAATACATTACTACATTAATTATAGTTGTAGAGGATACTAATACTCCCTGCATTCTGGTAATGAAGTAGTGTGTGTGTGTGTGAGTGTGTGTGCTTACTCTAGTTACTTACTCTAGTTGTATTGCGGGAGTGAGCATGCTCGTTATTTCCCGCCTCCTATATGTGTAGGTGTTATATGTGTCGTTGGAATGGCTGTGGATGTGTGTGTAGTCTGTATTTTTAGCCAATCGGCGACATCGGAAACGAAGGCTTAGGGTGGATGTGTATGGTACCATTCTCACTATAGACGGTACCGTCTCGCCCGAAGGCTTAGGTAGCCATCAGCTTAGGTGAACCATATGATACCCATCTCGCCTTGTACCATTTTTGCCAACCCCAGATGGGACGTCACAACGTCGTCCACTTATTCCAGGTACCTATTTACAGCTAGGTGAACTGAGGCTAACACATGAAAGGAGACAAGCCCAATTTGTCTCCGCCCGGCCGGGGATTGAACCCCCGACCCCTCGTGTGTGAGACGAGAGCTCTACCTACTAGGCTACGGGCTGTGTATGTGTTTGTGTGTGTGTGTGTTCTAATTGGCATGGTCGTAATCCACCAAGAAACAGTAAGTTTCTCGCCTACTTTTGGCGCTACCTGGACGTGTCGAACAGAGCCATCTATGGAGAGCCAAAAACATCATATCTCGGATTGTTTCATTTACCGCCGTCAGAGGGCACTATAGATGGCTGAAGATCCATACCACGACTTTAGTCCCAGACTGTACCCTATGAGTCATTGACTGTGTTATGTGTGTTGTTAGTCTGTATACGTCGTCGTCGTCGTATGATGAAAGTAAATGTTGCAGAGTGAGAGTGGGTGTTGTACGACAGTTAGCGTTTTTTTTTTTTTTTTTTTATTCCAACTACTCCCTCTCGGGCATAGGCTGATAGTCTTTACACTCTACCGCTGAACACGGTGAGGCCCGTGAGGTCTTGTTCCAGTCTAGGGAGTAAGACATGCGAAGCACCTATTCACGGCTCGAACCCAACTCCATCTCTGAAGCTGCTTCGCCTCTGCGCTTCACAGTCTCACTCCCCAGGCTCGGACCCTCACTCTCAGAACGCCACCTATTGAGCAATTAACTCACTAGGCCCCCCTGCAGCATATTTTGAATATGGGAATATTCATACAGTGCTATTTCATCAGGGAACAATGAGGATATTTTTTTGTTTTGGCATTTCGGTGTGCTGTGGTAATGCACTAGGTACAGCACAAATTCCATCCAAATAATATCTTCCCATTGCCATATTGGGATTCGAGCCCGGGTCCATTGGATTACCAGTCCAGTGGCAAGACCACTCTGCCACACCTCCCCTCAAATAAAATATAGTTATTGGGTTGCTTGTATAATATACTCATTACTGCTGGGTTAGAAATTGTGACCCCAAACTTTTGTAATCAAAAGAGGGCTGAAGGAAACGGATTGTACATTTCCACAATATAATTCTATTTCACTCATCCCAGATGATAGATATTGTGAGTTTCTATTAGTGTATGTTTTTTTTGTTTAGTTATAAGAAGTTGAGGGTCGGTATTTCAAGACGCCTCGTAATGAACAGGCCATAATGTTTTGCAATAATAAAAAACATAATTAATGAAGATAAGTATGTAAATATAAGAAAAAAAAAAAAAAAAAACAGGAAAAAAAAAAATATATATATATATATATATATACAGTATATATATACCGTATATATTATTATGTTCCTTCCAACAACCAACTATACTCCTAAAATCGATTAATGAAATTTTACAAACACATGTGGCAGTCCGTGGATTCGAATCCAGGATGCTCACACCGAAAATCAACACCTTATGCATCGCACCACGAAGACAGTTAAAGAATGGTGGACACTGCCTACGATTTATTATGCAACTTCGAATCCTGCATATCAATCTAAGCATGTACACACATCCCAACTGCAACTCACGTAGGCTATGCATATGTGAATGGAAAGAGCAATTAATGGGGCCTTAATATATATATATATATATATATATATATATATATATATATATATATATATATATATATATTTTTTTTTTTTTTTTTTTTTTTTTTTTTTTTCAAAAGGAAAATGGTAGCCAAAACAAGGAAGATCCCCATCTTCATATTTATTGCAAATAATGGTCTTCAGTTGTACTCGAGGTGGGCTTGGGGTTGGATCTAGGTGGGTAGGGATTGGTCTTTATTATTTAGTCATATCGCATTAGTTTTCCTTTTATTCATGCGGTACTGGTGTTTGTTAACGAATTAATTTCATTTAGGTATTTTATACCCTTATTTACTTTGTATTTAAACTATTTTACGAATCCTTCTATTACGAAATTGTATTTATGGTAATTTCACTTTATAGGATTGTGTACTGACCTCATGATGGACGCAGAGTCCGAAATATTGCAATACATATGAAGATGGGGATCTTCCTTGTTTTGGCTACCATTTTTCTTTTGAAAATACGTTATCCTGGAGGACAACTCACTGATATTATCATTAATATATATATATGAAATAAATATACGAAACTCGCGAACTATTATGAAAATGTCTATCTGGTTACAACGAACAAATTAAGAGGAATTACCCGTTGTTGCCCATTGCTATATTTTATTTGTTTTTATATTTATGTTTTCCTCCACAATTAGGAGTTGTTAAAGTATTCATGACAACAATTGTATAAGGTACGGAGTGATTTGCCGGCCCACCTTCTTGACTTCTACCTTACGTTCTTGATTTAGTATAATATAGCATAACGCACCTCAACAAAACTGGAAACAAAAAATGGAATCAAATATATGCAATGGCTGTGTCTTAAGGATATATAAGCTTAATTGAAAGTATGATGACAGGACAAGTACGTGACTGAACCACAACGACTGGAGCTTTGATACATTCAGGCCCTATCTATTAATATAACTTAACACCTTGAGTATTATGACGCGTATATTTGTGTGCGTGTGTGAGTGTTTCTGCTTCGACCTTTTGAACTGTCCACATCCATTATCAGTATTGGCATAAACTGATCAATTAGCATATCCTTGCCAGTATTGTGGGATATTAGGGTTTATTGGCAGGTAATGCAGGAGTTATGGTGATTAGTATAATTATGTAAATACACCTTTGGCTGTGAGGGTTCAATGCAAAGTCGAGTAAAATTACGTAAACTTGGCCAAATATAATTACAAAACAACGACAACATTATTTGAAGCTTTGATCCTCTATAATGTAATTTTTAATCTGAGGTTTCAAAATATAATAGTCAAATCACCATAGATTTACTTGACACACTTATTTAAATAAAACAAAACAAAACAAAATAGTTTATTACTAACTAGATTATGCATAGCTAGAACTAACTTAATTATTGATAGAATTAAGTTTCAGCATAATCAAAACAAATCCTTCACAATTCTTAACATAAACTAAGGTCAGAAATCAGAAGGTGGTGATAGTAAAATGCATAGGCAACATTGTTCTGGACATGAATACAAGTTTGCTGGAGAGGTATATTAGTACACGATAAATAAAGCTAAATTATTATTATTATTATTATTATAATTATTATAATTATTATTATTATTTATTAATAAATTAATTCATTAATTAACAATTGCTAGGAATTCATATTGAATACACCCTCCTTTTCCTTATTGTTCCTGGAATCATTGCATTTGGAATGTTCAGCATATCATCGCGCACTTTGTAATTTTATTATGGCTACCATTAGACGATTTTGATCAGTATATTATTGATCTGTGTGAGAAAGTGTGTCTCCTCTTAATCCCGATAGAAGTCCTGCTTAAACTATAGAACATTAATATTGCTAGCCAGAAGAAGATGAATAAATCGATATCGTATACTGATCCCTTAACAAGGAGACATTATATTACTTCTTTGGTCTGTCTATTTATTCAATCATTTATATTTTAGTTTCCTCGCTAGGTCTCCATCAAGTTTTACATTTTTCGGTAGAAATATGTGGTTCCACTTAACATTACAGGGTCGCTAACGCTCGCTAGGAATATATCGACACCTAAATGGCACGAAAGGTCTTAATATTGACTACACAATGAAGCGGGTTTTTTTTCCAATCGTAAAACTAATGATGTGAATGCTTAAAAATGGAGCAAATAATGGGGGAGAAGGGGGTCCAGTAAAACCTATTACACCCGGTAAGCTTGATTTGAACGTGAAAGTGAAATCGATATATTATACTTGCAATTTCTAATGGCTTGTGAAAAGATTCTGTTTAAAATAAGTAGGCGGATATTAATTTTGTACCCTGGAGGTAAGAGATTAGAATATGCCCTACGTGCCTCCTACGTGTCTTGTCATAAGAGGCGACTAAAGAAGTTGGGTTGGTGGGCTTGAGACCCCCCCCCCCCCCCACACGTGAAAAATACCAAAGCAACGAAGAACGAACAAACAGCCTCGGATGTGGACGGCCCCTATGTTGATGAACCCCGACCGACTATGAACAATCTTAGAATAGCATCATGGAATGTGAGAGGCTTGAATAATGACATAAAAGAGAGAGAGGTTCTGGAAGTGTTAGTGAATGCTAGGCTGGATGTATGTGGAATGACTGAGACCAAATGGAGGGGTACAGATGTGAGAGAGTGGGAGTGTGGAATGGGTGTGTGTGCTGGAGTGAGTGAGGGGGCAGCGAGAGAAGATGCGTGTTTGTTTGTAAGTAACAAATGGAAGGAGTGTGTAAGAGACTATGGGTCTGTGGGTTCAAGGATTGTGTGGGTGAGAATGAAAGTAGGAATAAAAACGTGGGTGATTGTGTGTGTATGCTCCGACAGAGGATAAACCTGTAAGTGAGAAAGAGGAGTTCTGGGTGAATGTGGAGGCATGCCTGGATAAGTTTGGCATGAACGAAAGAATATTTCTGATTGGGGATATGCATGGGAAGGTGGGTGATGATAAATTTGATAGAGTGGTGGGAGGGTGGGGGGTACCGTCGGAGATGAATGGGAATGGCAGTGCACTTGTGGACATATGTGTGGGGAGGAAGCTGTGGATAGCCAACACCTTATTTTGACACAGAATGATACACAGGTACACATGGAAAGTGATGTGGAGGAAGAAGGATAAGGATAAGACAGTGGTGGAATGCAAGGCACTGATTGCTTATATATGTGTGGATGAACGAATGAAGAAATCTGTGGTGGATGCTAGGGTGTATAATTATGGGTATTGGAGGGGGTCTGTCTGCCAATTATGTAGTAGTAGCTAAAATTAGGATACAAAAAAAGTGGGTGAGGAGAGCTGGAGGGAGGCGAGATGAAGGTGGAATGGTGAGGAGGGTGAAGAGGCTACAGGAGGAGGAAATCAGGAGAACAGTAGAAAGACGTCTAGGTAGGTTTGACCTGGAAGGTATGGAGGAAGTGGAGGAGATGAACAAAGTGTTCAAGGAAGAGATCTGTGCAGCATGTGTGGAGTAAGGAGAAGAGGGAGGGGCGTGTAGGGTACAGCATGGTGGACATAAGAGGTAAAAATAGCTGTGGAAGACAAGAAGAAAGTGGATAGAGAATGGTTGGGTAGTAGAGGCAATGAAGATTTGAAGAGACAGAAACGAGCGAGGTACGTGGAGAAAAAGAGAGTGGTGAAGAGAGTAGTGAAGGAAAGTAAGAGAAGAGTAGATGAGGAATTTGGAAGGAATCTGAGTGTAAAATGGAGGGAGTGTAAGAAACTTTTCTGGAAAGAAGTCAAGAAAGTTAGGGAAGGTAGCAAGGGAAACAGTAAGGGTGTGAAAGATAAGAATGGGAGAATGCTAGCCGAGAAGTAAGAGAGAGTCAAAAGATGGAGGGAGTACTTCAACGAATTGCTAAATGCAAGGAATGAAGTGCCAGCAAACATATTTGGATGGTGTATGGGAGAGAGCAGAAGAGAAGTAGTGGAGGAGGAGGTGGGTGTCAGGTGGTCAGAAGTGTGTGAAGCCATGAAAAGAGTGAAGTTGGGGAAAGCAGCAGGAATTGATGGAGTGTGTGGGGAAATGCTGAGGTATGGTGGTGAGATAGTGATCGAATGGGTATGAAAAATGTGCAAACTAGCATGGGAGTAGGGGAGTGCACCTGATGACTGGAAGACAGGCATAATAGTCCCCCTATATAAGGGTAAAGGGGAAAGAGGAGTGTGTGGTAACCACCGGGGAATATGTCTTCTAAGCGTTGTAGGGAAGGTGTACAGTAGGGTAGTGATAGAGAGAGTGAGAGTGAGAACGGAGAAATGGATAGGTGACGAGCAGGGCGGTTTTAGGAAGGGAAGAGGATATGTAGATCAGATTATTACCCTGAATTGTGTTGTGGAGAAATATCTGGAAAAGTAACAAAAGTTGTATGTTGCCTTTATGGACTTGGAGAAGGCCTATGACAGAGTGGATAAAGAAGGTATGTGGAAAGTACTTAGGATATACGGAGTAGATGGCAATGGATGAAAAAGTGCGGGAGAGGGTGCAACAGGGGAAGAGGGTTGTAGGAACGTTGAAAGCAGGAACAAGAAATAGGGTGGTCAGTATGGAAGTGAAGAAGTCCTTACTGACTTACGGAAGCGAAGCATGGACGTTCGAGAAGAGACTCAGACCAAGAGTGAGATGGGTGGAATTGAGTTACATAAGAAGTGCGTGCGGAGTTACATGGAGGGATAGACAGACGAATGAGGAAGTAAGAAGGAGCTGTTGTGTGGAGGTAGATGTGCTGGAAAGTGTGAAAAGGAACATCTTGAGATGGTTAGGCCATATGGAACGTATGGAAAGCGAGAGAATGACTAAGAGGGTGTACGAGAGCGAGGTGGAAGGACAGAGAGGGAGAGGTAAACTGAAGGAGAGGTGGAAGGATGGAGTGAGGAGGTAGATGAATGAAGGCGGTGCTGGTTGGGAGGAGGGGTGTCGACTGACTGAGGACAGAGGTGCATGGGGGCGGTTCGTTCGTGGCCACACCTTCGGGGAGCACGGCGTCAGGCAATATAGATAGATAGATTGATGGATATTTGCCCTCCCTCCCAGCCAGTTTATTGATAGTTATCTCCCTCAACAGAAAGACTTCATATTGTTATGTATTTGTACTACGAATATTAATGTATAAATCAAGATAGATTTAGACCAATTTACTATGAGCTGCATTTCCTAAGGCAAAAAAAATACACATGAAAAAGTCGTTATAGTACAAAAAGTGCTAACGTGGAAGAAAATCATGGACGTGTTTTTAATCCAAGGAAGTGCATATACACGGTGAGTCTAATGAGGGGGGGGGGGGGGGAGACGATTATAACCTCTCTCTCTCTCCGCATATTAATGTTATTTTACCCTTTCTGTTTATTATGTATAATTTATATACATCTTTTTGAATTTCTCAATCAGAAGTCACCATTATTCAATAGAATGTTTTTTTATGAGTTCTAAATAATAATAATAATAATAATAATAATAATAATAATATATATACAGCATATATATATATATATATATATATATATATATATATATATATATATATATATATATATATATATATTGTATATATATATTTATGTATTTTTTTTTACGGGAGCTCTAGCTTAACAAATAGAACTGTCCTGCATTGAGTGGATTTCATAAGTTTCTATATATTTGTATAAATATACTTTGGTTTTATAATTGAAAGACAAAAAACGATCAAGCTTGTAATGTTAAAACTCAATAAACAAAAACAAATCTTCAAGACACTCTAAGACATATACCGGTATGACCTTGGAGACGAGATAACTTATGATAACTCCTTGGATCCGGTATTGAGTAAATCTTCACTCCGTTATGTAAAGTGCCAAGGTAACAAAATGATTCGGTTATTTTCTTAGGCTGAATAAAATCGGACTGTGTTAGCCAAATCCAATACCATAATGAATTATTGAAGTGATCGCGTATTAGGGGTAGCGATTATATTCGTACGTCTTGTAATACTTAACCAGAAAGAAAATAGTATGATGCATCCTTTTATCCCAATTATATCTTTGAAGATCATGCCGCATTTTTTTTTATTTCGGTTAACTCTCTGACTTCCATATACCCTTCCTAATCTGAATCAAATCGTCTAATTTTAGCCAGAATACAGCACAGAAATCGGAATCGGTTCTTGAAAGGGCTAACTAAGGGAATACAATAATGTATGAATCACATCTTTTAACAGTATATTCCGACTACCATTAGACGATTATATTCAGTATTGGAAAACCCTTTAGCAGTCAAAGGAGACAAAACTATCTTAATCATCCCTCTGATTGCCCAAATATTTATTCGTGCCTAGAATGAATAATATCGTCTAGTGATAGCCTGAATAAACTGTCAAAGGCGTCATAATCCTCAAGGGGTTACTTAACAGATTAGAAAGCACACTTTGTCTTTGGAAAACAAATTACGCATTTCGTTCTGTTTTCTGGCTATTATTAGACGATGTTTTACGATTAGGAAGGATAATGTATTTAAGAGGGTTAATTGAGGGTCAGAGGGTTAGCAGAGCTCTGACCCATCTTCCCCTCGTCCTATGACTTAAATTACTTAAAACTCTGTGTGTCCAGGCATGTTGGCTCGAACGTGCCTTGATTTTGGCCCTGTCACTCTTATAACTCTGGGGGAAGCACTCGTCACAGTCAGTGCTGCCTTTTGTCTCCCTCATCCACATATAAAACAAAGCAACACATCTTTCCCCTTATAATTCCCAGAGATCTTTACTAAACTTATATACAAATCGTCTAATAATAGTCAAAATAAACTGGCACAACGCATCATTATCCTCAAGGGGTTAAGAGACTCGAAAGTACGCTGGTCCTTTGACCAATATACTGTATATTAGCTGGATAAACTCATTAGGGGAAGGTTTCCTTATTCTGAACCAAATGCCCCCCCCCCCCCCCCCCCCCTCTATCTCTCTCTCTCTTCCTCTCATGGATTATATAATTATGATGTCCACTTTCACAGCAATTGCTATTTGTTTCTCTCACTTGTTTTCTGCTTAACGGGGGATGGTTCACTTTTTGGTCGATTTTTGCATGTAGTCATTATTTTTTCTAGTTTCCTCCCTAGACCTCCATCAAATTAAAAAAAAAACATCCATTAGACCCTCCTAGATTAATTTGTACATTATTCGGTAGTAAAATTTCCCGGCCGAAGGCCATTTCTCCCAACATCACAGGCTCACTATCGTTCGCCAGGGAAAAAAATAGACACCTAAAT
>JBAKBP010031918.1:0-23809 GCA_037953745.1 Lithodes maja
CAAATATAACACACGTCGCTGGTACTCAAATATAACACACGTCGCTGGTACTCAAATATAACACACGTCGCTGGTACTCAAATGGTTAAGGGGGTAGTACTCGCTTTTTTTGGACCCTCTTCTCCCTCATGTTTAGCATATTAATTTTGAGGTTTTAAGACGTTCGTACCGCTAGTTTGGCGATTTTGAGACCTTTCGCCTCAGTTTTGTTGTCAATATTTAGACCTTTCGTGACCTTTAGGTGTCGAATTTTTCCTGGCGAGCGATAGCAAGCCTCTAATTTTAGAAGGAACCGGCCTTTGGCCGGCACATTTGTCTACCGAAAAATGTACACATTTATCTTGAAAGGGGGTCTAGGGGATGTTTTTCTTGGTTTTTCTAGCGAGGAAACTCAAAAATAAATTAATAAGTAAACATATAGACCAAAACCAAGCACTACCCCCTTAACCCTAGTTATGTTTTTAAAATGTGCTAGTGTTCCCTATGATCCTGCATTGTACAGTCGGCCTAATAAGTGATGTCTCGGCACCAAGTATGTTCTGATCAATAATTGGTGTCAGCAATATTTACACATGATTTCTTCTTTTTGAGTGAGATATACAAACATGCTCCTACACTTACCCACTCTATTCAACATCTGGCAGACATTAATGCAGCACAGAGCAAGCCAAACGTAATGCCAGCTGGGACATGACTTATTAGTGCGACCGTACGTAATAATGACGAGTCTAAAAGTTGTGGCACCTACACCCTGTTTCAAGTAAGTAGGCCAAAACTCTTGAACATTAACCTCTATAACTCACAAACGGCTAGCGTAATCGAGCTAATATTTCTACCATTTGGGAAGGGTCGACCAGGGAATTGGTGTGGACATTTACAGCCCATTCGCTCTAGCCCGTTTTGAGTTACAGAGGTTAGGGTTCACGATTTCCAGCTTACCAAATTGGAGGGGGCAGGGGGCCAGGAATATAGATTGAACTATAAACGTGAACAGTGAACAGAATATTGAACTATAACAGTGACCAGTGAACAGAAGATTGAACAGTGAACAGTGAACATAATATTGAACTATAACAGTGAACAGTGAACAGAATATTGAACTATAACAGTGAACAGTGAACAGAATATTGAACTATAACAGTGAACAGTGAACAGAATATTGAACTATAAACAGTGAACAGTGAACAGAATATTGAACTATAACAGTGAACAGTGAACAGAACATTGAACTATAAACAGTGAACAGTGAACATAATATTGAACTATAAACAGTGAACAGTGAACAGAATATTGAACTATAACAGTGAACAGTGAACAGAACATTGAACTATAAACAGTGAACAGTGAACAGAATATTGAACTATAACAGTGAACAGTGAACAAAATATTGAACTATAAACAGTGAACAGTGAACAGAACATTGAACTATAAACAGTGAACAGTGAACAGAATATTGAACTATAAACAGTGAACAGTGAACAGAATATTGAACTATAAACAGTGAATAGTGAACAGAATGTTGAACTATAAACAGTGAACAGTGAACAGAATATTGAACTATAAACAGTGAATAATGAACAGAATATTGAACTATAAACAGTGAACAGTGAACAGAATATTGAACTATAAACAGTGAACAGTGAACAGAATATTGAACTATAAACAGTGAACAGTGAACAGAATATTGAACTATAAACAGTGAACAGTGAACAGAATATTGAACTATAAACAGTGAACAGTGAACAGAATATTGAACTATAAACAGTGAATAATGAACAATGAACAGTGAACAGTGAACAGTAGATTGAACAATAAACTTGAACAGATAACAGAAGATTGAATTATAAATTATCGATCCTTAGAAATGAGAAGTAGTAGTATATATTCTAATGGATCCATTTTGGGATTATTTACACTAATCTATGCAAGCTTGTTTTTTTTTTTTTTTTTTTTTTTACCCCTTCTCCCTCGTGTTTCGCTCCATTAGTTTGCCAATTTTAAGACGTTCGGCCCATTAGTTTGGCAATTTTAACACCTTTCGCCCCATTTCGTTGTCAATGTTAAGACCTTTCGTGCCATTTAGGTGTCGATTTTTGTCCTGGCGAGCGATAATGTTGTATGGGTATGCTACCATGATTTTCATTATATATATATATATATATATATATATATATATATATATATATATATATATATATATTTTGTTTTTATTCTCTCTTTCTACAGTTCCGATCTCCAAGAAAAATCCTACAAAATGATCGCGAGGGGGACGAAGCCAATTTGCATTATAATTATATCAAGTAAGTCTGCTTCTAACTGTATACTTGTTTTGGGTTTTTTTCTATGTGTATGAAGGAGACAAAAGGCAGGTTGACTGTAACGAGCGTCTCCCCAAAAATCAAAAGAGTGACAGAGCCAAATTCAAGGGACGTTGGAGGCAAAATGCCTGGACACACGAAGTTTGAAGTTTGTGGTTATTTTGTTGGTATATATATATATATATATATATATATATATATATATATATATAATATTTTGCTTCCTCCCTAGACCTCCATCAAGCTTTTAAAAAACACCCCCTTGACCGCCCTTCAATATTAATTTGTACATTTTTCGGTGGAGAAATGGTTCCGCCTAAAATTACTGGGTCGCTCTAGCTCTCCAGGAAAATATCGTCACCTAATTGGCACGAAAGGTCATAATGTTGACAATGAAATGGGGTGAAAGGTCTTAAAATCGCCAAACTAACGGGCCGAACGTCTTAAAATCTGAAAACTAATGGGGCTAAGCATGAGGAAGAAGGGGGACCAGATGAAAAACAACCCCTCTCCCCCTTTAATTTGATCAATCTGTTTTATAATTGTATTTATCTACATATAACTATCTATCTATCTATCTATCTATCTATATAACGCCATCTGTTATATAATTGTATTTATCTGTATATAACTAACTATCTATCTAGCTATATAACGTCATATGTTTATAATTTTATCTATCTACATATAACTATCTTTATATATCTACATAATTGTATCTATCTACATATAACTATCTTTATATATCTACATAATTGTATCTATCTACATATAACTATCTTTATTTAGCTATATAATTGTATCTATCTACATATAACTATCTATCTATCTAGCTATATAACGTCATATGTTTATAATGTTATCTATCTACATATAACTATCTGTATCTAGATATATAATTGTATCTATCTACATATAACTCTCTCTATCTAGCTAGCTAACGTCAACATCTGAGCTCTGGAACTCTCTCCCAGAATCAGTCTTTCCCTCTTCCTATGACTTAAATTGCTTCAAACTCCGTGTGTCCAGGCATTTTGGCTCGAACGTCCCTTGATTTTGGCCCTGTCACTCTTTCAACTATGGGGGAGGCACTCGCTATAGGCAGTTATGCCTTTTGCCTCCCTCAATCACATAGAAAAAAAAAAAAAAAATGTACCGGCGACGTCTTTTTCAGTTTATCCTTGCTATATTTAGACGCTTTTGTGCAGTTAAAGAAGGATCTGTGGTAGTAAAAAGGGTTAATTGAGATAGTTCGAAGCCTGGAAATTGCTGGAGGCCCTTTTTTTTAAACTGAATAAAATCGTCTAATAGTAGCCAGCATAAAGTTAAAAGAATGGCACAGGTACTGAATGAGTTAACACTTTTATTATTTTATTTCAGGTGCATTTAGACGATGTTATGAAGCTTAGGAAGGATATATGGTAGGTAAAAGGATTAATTGATATAGTCTGTAACCCTTTAATAGGTAGACGTCCTTCCTAAACTGAACACAAACTTATTGAATGGGTTATCCCTTACAGTACCAGGGACCTAATTTTTATCAGATTCTGGCAACTCTTAGACGATTGTGTTCAGCTTAAGAAGGACCTCTAGCAATAATAAGGCTTTAATATATCTCAACTGACATTTTTAACTGCCACAGATCCTTCCTAAGCTGCACAATATCGTCAAAATGTAGCTAGAATAAAATATAGCACACGTCGCTGGTACTCAAAGGGTTAATGAATACCACACTCCTTTTTAATTCCAGTTTTATGCACCACCATCAGGGCCGAGGAAATCCTACTATTACACGAGAATGGTGAGAGGATGAATTGTGTAGGGGATAGGGAGGCCCGGTACTGTCTCTCCCTCCCCCCTCAGCCTAACCCACCCAGAGAGTCGATATTCCAGTGTTATCTTAAGGGACAATTGGTCTATGGGTGTTCCGCTACTAAATGTTCAGGTAATGTATATCTGTTATCTAATTAAGTATCTATCTTGGTTGGTTTAAGGCAAGTGATATAATCCTTATAAAACCCACCCGAGATTCGAACCCTGGATCATGCGATCAACAGGCACTCGTGCTAACCACATGGTCCAGGGTTCGAATCCCGGGTGGGTTGTATGAGTCTTTTCTCAAGTGGCATTACTTGAATTAAAGATGATGTAAGCCCCTTAATGATCTTGAATCTCTTGATGGTGTAGTGGTTATAGAGTGTAAGTTTTGTATGTGTTATCCTGGGTTCGATTCCTGGGAGGATCGCATGCTTTCATCAATTTCATTTGGGAGGTTATTGGTGTTAAGAATGATGTTAAAAATGATAACACTAATCTTATGTCTCCCTTCTCACTACCACCAGGCCATGGACTTCTACAAGCTCAAGGGATCTCTAACTTCTGTCACGGCATCCCTTTCACAGAGGTAAAGAGCGAGATGACGGGTACCTACACGTGCAGAATGGCCGACTCATCTCATAGTTTCGAATATAACCTGCAATTATGTAAAGGTCAGATTGTGTGATAGTTTAACACTTACACTGCGGGCATATTTCCGCCTATTTCCGCCATATTAGGGCTCTTTCAAACACTCCTGATTGATTAAGCAAGTATCTGAATGAAATTAAATGTATTCAGCCAAAAACTAGAAGACAATAGCTTCAAAATGACACCAGAACGAACTTCGTAGCGTGCGGGCTTCACCCGCAGCGCTACCATAGACATTCGCTAATACTGAGCAATTATCGCTAATGTCACGCTACATTTGCCTTTGGCAGCGCTGTATGTCTAGCAAGAGTATGGCTCATACTTCTCAGTGCCTCGGCCGGCTGGCTGGATAGAGGATGGGTGGCCTACTGCGCTCCCGCTCACTCGCACTCGATTCTACAGGCTTTAAGAGGCTTTAAAAGCCTATAAATTGCTGTAAATTACCATGGCGTTCCGGAACGTCTCCCACAGCCAATGGGTTAAGGGGAGATGGGTCGTTTTTCTGTCCCCCTTCCTCATGTTTAGTCCCATTAGTTTTCAGATTTGATGACATTCGACCTATTTATTTGTCAATATAAAGATTTTTAAGTGTCATTTAGGTGTCAATTTTGTCCTGGCGAGCGATAGCGATCCTGTAATTTAAAAGGAATACGATGCCTATAAAATCATGGTATATTAATGAATAGGAGTAATTCTGACTGGTTAGTCGTTTTCTTTGAATGATACCAGCTTGTACAAATTGTAAAACTAACAAACCCAATGTATTTTAGAGATCATGTGTTCATAAAATTAAATATACGACAGTGTTCCTAATCTATCGGGTTACGAGTCGAATGAGAACACGGCCCTAAGAGGATTATTATAAATCCCCCAGACATGACAAGGGACTGGAGTTCTCGAAAAGGGGCTCCAGTCCTGAAAATGTACTTGACTTACAGTGTGCTGGCTTAATAATCCAGAAGGGTTTATAGCCTCTGAAGTCTTATTTTAACTAACTATCCCCAGACACACAGATTAGAAGACTGGCAGAACCAAAATTTTAGTGATTACGTGTTCATAAAATTTCCTATACGACAGTGTTCCTTATCTATCGATGGTGTTCCTAATCTATTGACAGTGTTCCTAATCTATTGACAGTGTTCCTAATCTATCGACGGTGTTCCTAATCTATCGACGGTGTTCCTAATCTATTGACAGTGTTCCTAATCTATCGACGGTGTTCCTAATCTATTGACGGTGTTCCTAATCTATTGACAGTGTTCCTAATTTATTGACGGTGTTCCTAATCTATCGACGGTGTTCCTAATCTATCGACGGTGTTCCTAATCTATTGACGGTGTTCCTAATCTATCGACGGTGTTCCTAATCTATTGTCGGTGTTCCTAATCTATCGACGGTGTTCCTAATCTATTGACGGTGTTCCTAATCTATTGACGGTGTTCCTAATCTATCGACGGTGTTCCTAATCTATCGACGGTGTTCCTAATCTATCGACGGTGTTCCTAATCTATCGACGGTGTTCCTAATCTATTGTCGGTGTTCCTAATCTATCGACGGTGTTCCTAATCTATTGACGGTGTTCCTAATCTATCGACGGTGTTCCTAATCTATCGACGGTGTTCCTAATCTATTGACGGTGTTCCTAATCTATCGACGGTGTTCCTAATCTTGAGAACACGGCCCTAAAAGGATTCTTCATTCCCCAGACACACAGACGGTGGAGCTGAAGCTGCGGAAGGGCGAAAATAACGTGGGGTGTCTTCAGGTGGGGACCCCAGATGTGGATAACTATTGTCTGCAGGTGTGTTCAAGAAGACAACAACAACAACAACACCAACCACAACCACAAGCACAACAACAACAACAACAACAACACCCTGGGAACTTCACCTGCTTCCTTAACAACACTAAAGTATACAGCTGCACATCTAAGGATCAATGTCAGGGTAAATAAATTAATCTTTTATTATTTAATTTTACATTTAATTTTGCAGCTTCAAACAGAATATTCACTTTGGAACAGTTGTGAGCAGATGAAGCCGATGATACAGATGTTTGGAGTGTTTGTGTTTGTGTTTTGTCTGGTCCAATAACGCATCCCCATTAATTTTGGGGTTCGCTATACGATTTTTCTATTTAAGATCGGGTTTTCAGGAACGTAACCCAATCATAAATCGAGGGAGGCCTTACATACAATAGTTTAGTGTCCTTTCCCATTACAATGTATAGGCTCTGACGGGGTTGATTTTTGTCAGTTCGACTGTAGTAGAATAAAGTCTTCCCATAACACGGCCTCATTATGTCATCACTGTAGCTCATGTGGACATTTTGCTAACCATGCCTCAGCAAGACTCAACAAAGTCTCCGTGCAATATCTGCAATCACGCCAGCCTCAACAGTGCTACAAAATAGTGCCATGATAAGACTTTACTGTATAGGATGATGTGGTCCGAACTCAAGCCATCCCCCTTTTTGTTGCCTTAGGATACTTAGGGCATATTCTGTTATTCCTCCTCTAAATGTGAAGACCCCCTTAGCACTAGGAGCAGTTTGCGAGCAATTTAACCAGATCTGGTTGATCTTGGAGTGTGGCCGTTTTAACTTAAAACCGTATGATACTACCCAACAGGAGAGAGTGTGCTAGCGGGCGACCGGACCGTGTGGAAGGACATAATATGGCCGGAGTGTGTCAGTATACACTTTAACGAACTGGACCCCCTTCTCCCTCATGTTTAGCCTCTTAATGTCTAATACTACCCAACAGGAGAGGGTGTACTGGCGGGCGATCGGACCGTATGGAAGGACATTTGGCCGGAGTGTGTGGGTATCCACTTCAACGAGCTGGACATACATCTGATGGGCCGGTATACCTGCTGTGTGAAGAACCTGGGCTGTCAACACTTGGATCTCTACCCTTGTACACACTCAGGTATACCCTCTTCCATATTGGTAGTCAGGTCAGGTCAGGTGAAGGTATTGAGGGACAAGCTTTTACAACAGCACCTCGTAGCTACTTTTTACTTTCCTATTTTCCGAAGAGTGTAGAAGGGGTGTTGGAGAGAGAGGAAGCTGTTGGAGTGGCTTTGTTATGTGTGTTATTAGTATGTATAAGTCGTCGAGGTCTCCCCCGACTGGTAGTGTAGGATTTGTTTTGTTTGTTTACACCATGGAGCTCCGATCTTACTTTCAACCATCTTGACAATTTTACTAACACAGCTAAACTTCATTAGATGCTGACATAGCCTCCCGATAATCTGCACCCAGGGCGGGAATCGATCCCGGGACCCTTGGGTTACGAGGCAGACACACTACCATGAGACTAATAAAGATGCCTCACTTAGCCTGGTAGTCTAAGTGTATTTCCGCATCTTGTTCAGTTTAACTTAACCTATTTTCACTGACTTTGCAGTAGGCCAGAATTCGTGACCTCTATGCTCTGTAACTCAAAAATATACCCTGTTCCAAATTGGTAGGCTTGAAATTGTGATATCTATGTTCTGTAACTCAATAATATACCCTGTTCCAAATTGGTAGGCCAGAAATCGTCACCTTTATGCTCTGTAACTCAAAATTATACCCTGTTCTAATATATCAAAGTTTACCTAGAGTACACTCGGCCTAATAAGTGATGTCTCGGCACTAAGTATATTTTGATCCATAATTGGTTTCAGCAATATCTAAACTTAATGTATTCATTTCAAGGGGGATATACAAACCTATTCCTACACTTACACACCATATTCAACATCTGGCAGATATTATTACAGCACAGAGCGAGCCAAACGTAAGGACAGCTGAGGCATGACTTATTAGCGCCATTGTACTAAGAGAGGTAGCAATTAAGTCAGATGGGATTACCTGGCATTATGTTTGAGATAAGATAAGCTGTAGTACAGTATATTCGCTGTAAGTAGGCGAAAAATCATGACCTCTATCCTCTGTAACTCAAAAAGAGGTAGAGCAAATGAGCTGTCAATTCCTACACTTATTCCCTAGCCAAGTCTTCCTAATTGGTTGAAAAATTAGCTCGATTACTCTAGTCCTTTTTGAGTTACGGAGGTTAGAGGTTACGATTTCTGCCCAACCTAGAATGAACAGACTATAAGTGAGGTAGCAATTGAGGAAGATAGGAATAACCTGCACTGTTTGAGATAAGATAATTAAGCTAGTGTGTGTGTGGCCAGATTAGAAACGGATATCTTTCAATGCCAAGTCATTAAGTGTAAATATGTAAATTCATGACTGAAGTGCAGGGCTGAATCAATCAATTAACCGTGTTAGTACCGGTGGTGTCTTGTTATTTTTGCTTTCGGCTAAATTTAGACAATTTTATGAAACTTAGAAAGGATGTGTGGTAGCTAAAATGAATAATTGAGATAGTCTGCAGCCTTTATAATGTGTAGATGTCCTTCCTAAGCTCTATTTGTATAGTTTGTAGCCTTTTTAATGTGTAGATGTCCTTCCTAAGCTCTATTTGTATAGTTTGTAGCCTTTTTAATGTGTAGACGTCCTTCCTAAACTGAATAAAACCGTCTACTAGTTGCCAGAACGTAATGAAAGGGACGTCACCGGTAATAAATGGGCTAAACAACAACGGTTATAGGAGTTCTGGCCATTCTCATTTAAGAAAATCTCAAGACATTAGACTAATGTTCATTATCAGCTATTGTAACAAACAGAACGCTAGGACAGAATAGGTTAATGTATATAGATTGTCAAAATGCGTCACAACCTTCAAATGGTTAAATATAAATTGGCCTGTTGGTAGCTATGTAATATTATACACTTTATAATGGAGATAATTAATGGTACACTCGGATACCATAGTCTCTTGCCCACTCATAAATATTCCTGGACTTCACCTATTTCTAACTATGGAAGGATATCGCTGGAAACCATCCTATCAATATAATTTTCTATAAATCAACTACAAAACTGCATATACTATTTATTGAAAAGAAACTTCTATCAACAAATCAATCCAGATAGTTAAAATTGCATACAAAAAACATGGGGGGGTAGAGACTATGGTATCAGAGTGTACAGTACATCTTGTTTCCAGGTGAAGGTGCAGTTCCGAACAATACTAGCAATTCGACAACGAGAATCTCTAATACGCCCAAAACACCTTCAGGTAAATATAGATCATTGTGTAATATGACGTCGCCGACACAGAGGGGGTTAAGGGGGGTGACCTGCTTTTTTCTTTCATTTTCTCTCTTCCTCTGGCTTTTATCCATGCGGCCCCATTCAGCCTACTATTTTAGGACGTTTAACCCCAGCCAGGTGTTAATTTCTTCCTGACGAGCGATAGCGAGTCAGCATTGTATGGAGAAATCGAAAAATGTACAAATTTAGCCTGCTGTCAAAAATATATACAAAAAATATGTTGGCTCGCTAGTGCTCGCCAGGAAAAAATCAACACCTAAATGGGGGTAAACGTCTTAAAACAGTAGGCAGAATGGGGCCGAATGGATACAACCCAGAAAGAGAGGGGTAAAGAGAGAAAAGTAACGAGGTGGGCTCCCTTAAGGGGAGATCTCCACTTGAGGGATTTTTTTCTTGACCCCTTTCTCCCTCATGTTTGGCCCCATTGCTTTTGATATTATAAAAAGTTTGCCCCATTAGTTTAGCGATTTTAAGAACTTTCACCCCATATTAAGACCTTTCGTGCAATTCAGGTGTCGATTTTATCCTGACGAGCGATAGCGAGCCTGTAATTTAAGAGGAACCGGCCTTCGGCCGGGACATTTTTCTACCGAAAAATGTACAAATTTATCTTGAAAGGGACTCAAGGGGGTGTAATTTTAAGCTTGATGGAGGTCTAGGGAACCAACTAAAAACCTCCCCTTAAGTAACTCATTGCGACCCCTTTGATTCTTGATCTATGATGCCTCTCCAAATACATCCATGCTTCACTCCCGTTTCATTGATTTGTTTCTAGTTATATTTAGACGATTGTGTGCAGTTTAAGAAGGATCTGTGAGAGTGTAAAAAGGGTTAAGGGAGATAGTTCGAAGCCTGTATATTGTTCGAATCCCCAGAGGATCAGATGCTTTCATAAATTGGATTTGAGGGAAATTGGTGTTAAGAACGATATTAATTTCATATTTGTTTTTCCTCAGATGCATCAACTGAAGATACCAGTGATAACAAATCATGGCTACCAGGTAACTATTGATTTTTTTTTTTTTTTTTTATTAAGGGGGGATCGTTGCTTTTTCTGGCCCCCCTTCTCCCTCATGTTGAGCCCCATTATTTGCCAGATTGTATGACCTTTCGCACTAATGGGGCAAATATCTTAACATCTGAAAACTAATGGGGCTAAACATGAGGGAGAAAGTGGTCCAGAAAACCGACCCATCCCCCCTAAATTATAAATGGTTAGGGGTGAAGATTTTTGCCCGACCGATAATGACTTGACTATAGAATATACTGTACATCTACAGTTCTACACCAACTAGGTTTCTAATGTTGTAAGTTAAGTAAAGCTGGTATCACACGAGAGCTTGTATAGTCAACATTCGATGATCACAATTTTTCTGGCAACATTTCTGGAATATTTTGCACTGGTATTGGAAACTAGACTGATGATAGGTGAATTGAGGTAGCCGAAATATTTTAAATGTTGACCCCATAAGCTGCCAGACCAGTGTTGAGGATAAATGTTAAGGGAAAAAGCGCTCGTGTGATACCGGCTTTAGTTGCTGAATTAATGTTGCCAAGGACCAGCAAAGTATTTCCAGGGTGTGTTTATATAAATACAATTGTAATGTAAAACTTTCAAAATAAACAAACCAAAACTGGGACGACGCAATATAAAGACAAAAGAACTTATCAAAATTGCAGAAGCTAATGAAAACATTATCCCCACCTACTTTAGCCCTTTCTGTACCGTTGACGTTCTTTCAACTTTATTCTGGCTGTAATTAGACGACTTTATTCAGTTTGAAAGGGCCTCCAGCAATTAACAGGTTTTGAACAATCTCATTTAATCCTTTTTACTACCACAGATCCTTCTTAAACTGCATAAAATCGTCTAAATGTAGCTATACTAAGATATAGCACACGTCGCTGATACTCAAAGGGTTAATCACCAGAGATACTATGTCAACCAGGCAAAATTAACATATTATTATTTCCATCCAGGGTTAATAGCAGGGTTGGCGCTGGTGGTGGTGGTGGCAGCGGTGGCAGGCATAGTGTTCTGCCTCTACAAGAAGAAACAGCTTGGTAGTGGTGATGGTGGCGGTGGCAGGCATAGCGCTATACCTCACGAAGAAACCGGGAGTCCAGCATGATCAAGGGGGAGGCAAAGCTGTTGCAGATGATGCAGAGGAACAAGTGGTTGCATTGGTACTACCAAACATCTTTGACATAGAATGAAACCATTAATTTTTACATATTATAGTAATAAATTGTTATTATTATATTATTATTATTATTACACAAATTTACTAAAATCACTGGGTTCTATTTTAGTTTTTGCAAATTCGTGTAATAGGTTCAAGAACCGTCTTCTACTGTAAACTCATATCTATGTGCTCGCCCATTTCAACCCAGTATTGCAATGCATATGACATCGATTCATACGCATATGATTGATCAACACAACTTACAAGTGTAACATTCAAATATGCATGGGCCTCAATTGAGAACTTAGGCCTGACCTCAAAAAGGTATGATATGAATCAATAAATTAAAAAGGTCTTATATAGATACATTCATGTTCCAACTCCACTCCCAGGGTTTACTCGGGCCAGACTACATGTCACAAAATCTTTATCATCCCAAAAAGGGCTATACTGTAGCTCTTTACATGATTAAATGATTTGCTTCAGTCATGACATACTTGGTCTTCCCCGAGGTCTCCTCCACTCAGGGTTGTTACCCACTGAAGCTACCACGTGTGCAAAGTCAACTTGAGGAAGACGAGCAACGTGTCCATAAAGCAGAGAGTCCGTTAGTTATGTAGAGCAGATTAATCAGACCACTGAGCTCCATACAGAACTCTCGTAGGTCTGGCCATAAAGCAGAGAGTAGACGTTGGATTTATAAACGGTTATACCCACAGTAACCGAGAGTGAAGAGACAATTTGGTATCGAAAGATTTAGTGCGTCACTGCAGGTCACATTGTCCATTTCTGGCCACCACATATAATAACACCCTCCTGGTCGGCAGCATTGATAAAGCGTCTAACTGGAGTCTGGGAGCCAAGTCCACAGAAGTGTTGTTGTTGTTGTCGTTCCCTAGGCTGCCTGGTCGAACAGCCCCGAGTCCCTAAGGAAGGCCATGGCCACAATCGGGCTTTCCCACAGGGCTCTCAAGGAGTGTAGCTTTTGTTGTTGGCGTAAGTGACTGTGTAGAATACAGTCTTCTATGATGTGTTTAATGGTATGGGGTGCTATGTTATATCCTGGGAAGGTGTCGACGACAGAGTCATCCAGTCTCTTCTGATAGCTCAGAAGAGCTGGATGTTGCCCACATCTCAGCCTGGCCAGGTGGACCCTGTCCTCGCGAGGAAGGGAGAACTCAGCAGGATGGATTTCGGGAGGTCGTACCTGCAGCTACGTGTTGTCTATGAGTGATTGGATGGAACGGCGAGAGATAATTATGAGTATGGATGCACTTTTGGAAGCTGGTTTGGGGTGGGCAGGGAGCGAAAGATGACAGAAGTGTTGCAGGTTCCAGCCTCCCATTGAGAAGATGATTACAAAATACAGGCCACCCAGATGGTGAATAGGTTAACCCATAAACGGCAGCAAAGCTCTTAAGAGGTTTTACTGGGCGACGGCGGCAAAGCTCTTAAGAGGGAGGCCTAAAAATACCATTTAAACAGCACTAAACAATTTTTGTTTCCCTATACCTCATATCACTCCTCCACATCCCCTCCTTCCTCCCTTTCCCCTCCCCCTTCAATTATCACCTATTTTCCCTGTTATCCCCTAATTTGTTGGTATATTTTTGTGCTAACATTAGCAAACTGTGTGGGGGATGTGCTTACATGCCTAGCAGGTGTGTTACACAAGCGAGTGTGTGTATGAGTAGGCTCAGTGTGGCTTGAGGCCTCATGGAGGGAGGGGTTGTCTCAATTTTCTCCAAAATTCATGAATGGGCTGGTCCATCTATTTTCGCGATTTTGACCAGAAAAATTATATTTTCACTGGTTTGATTGTTGTTACAGGTTACTATCTTCATAGTGAAGGTAAAATAGGCTCATATGAATAGGTAATAACGATATTTATCGTAAAATGAAGATTATGGCCTGAATGGAGCCCATATGCTCGCACATGGGGAGCTAGTTCATTACCCCCCCCCCCCCCCCTTACCGTTCCCGGGTTAATCACCAAATCTGGCAGACCAACTAAAATAGTTACCTCACCTCAGCGGGATGTAGCTCATGGATAGAATATAAACATAACAAGATGAGGAATACCAATGTCTTGAAGATCTATAACTTCGTCCTTCTATTTAAATATGTATAGCATATATTTTAGAAACTCCTTACGCCCATCCGCTAGGCCAAGGCACCGACTTGTAACGTGGCCCACCGAACCACTGAAATAGATCTTGCTAAGATTATAATATATGAATCTATTTATCTATATTTTCCACTTACATGAATAGCTCACACTGCTGCATTCAAGAAGGTATTAAATATGAAATTAAATTTAAAAATGTAACTGAATTAATATAAACAAAATTAGTTAGTGACCTGAAGAACCTATCTGCGAAATGTTGTCAATAAAGTGTTCCTCCTCGAATGGTGTATATTTTCAAGCTATTAAATCTTTGAACTTCAGTCATAGTCAAAGAGAATTACAGGCCTAGTGGTTCTAACTCTTTGTTCAGTGTCTCAAGAACCAGTATGGGAATCTTCAGTGACTCAGCTTTGATCACGGCATCGTCCATAAAATCAAGACCAGTTTTGGTTTTGGACCTGCAGATCGCTATTCTCGGTCAGCATGATATGCAGGGGTTTTGGGAGGGAAATAAGATATAATTACTTTTGGGAATCTCCAGCCATTCTAATATTAAAACTAAATAGTTTTAAATGTAAGTCTTTCTAGAATAGAAAAATTGTAATTGCTTGGTTCATATGACTTTGTTAACAACACTAAAAAAGATTATTGGAAGGGAAATTGATGGTGCTAATGGAATTAATACCTTTATTGATTTATGATGTATTTGAACATCATAGTTCAGGAAACAGTGTTGATTAGTTCAATTTGTACCATGTCAGAGAGCCTACTATCTGTTAAAATTAATCTCCCAGATGTTTTAATTTACTCATCTGCTCGGTAAGCAGGATTTAGAGAATAGGTGTTCTGTGAATAGCAAATTGTTTATCTAGTCAGAAATTATAAGCTGCTGTGACTTGTAACTACTGTACATATTATATACATCATCCATTTTTATATAAAAACACTAAATCACATTGAGACCGGCTACTATATAATCCTAGAATAATGTTAATTATATACTGTATAGCACTTTAAGAGTATTTAAGAGCACTAAAAGAGTATGTGTACCATGGGGATATTCCTAGTACTTTAAAACTAGTATATATAACCCCGAAAGGGTTTGAAATAGGGAAGCTATCCCCCCACCAAAGGCGGTTTCCTAGGGCCTTTCCTAGCTGATGCTGAGAGGATTAGGTTCTAGTCGTGTGGTGATGGGCTGGTCTATCAGAGTGAGATGAGCATTCTCTGCCATACCCATAGCTTACTCTGACTGTTTCTTTTACTTATATATTTTCTAGATCTCAAGTGACGGCGTCTCTTCCGTGGATTGACCTCCCTGGAGCCAAAGCTTCACATTTTTCTTTTGCCCCTCAACTTTCCCTTCATAATTGTTGAGGGGCACAGGGGCCTTGGGTGGGGCTTCGATGCCCCGGGCGTTTCCGCACCCTCCTCAGCCCCTTGCCTGGGAGCGGCTCACCTTGGCATTCTTAGTGGTAAAGCAGGGAGGGTTCTGTGGGGGCGCTCGGTTATGGCCTTAGCCTTGCTCAGGACCTTGGGTCTGTTCGGTCAGACAGCCTGGGGAACAACAACATGTATCTAGTGTATTCAGAGTAGCTATTGTCGGTTTACTTTCAGCTGACGGTAGATAGCAAAGTTACCATAAAAAAGTTGGTTATTTTATAAAAGATTTAGTGAATTGTGGCGTCAATTATTAAAACTTGGCAGTAATATAATACAGACACAAAAGTTCCATATTTTTCCATCAAGTATTGAAAAATTAGCTGCTAAGGGATTCAATTTACCGTGAGCTGAAACCCGACTATAGTTCAGTTCTAAATAAATAAAACAGTATACCATTGGAATCGCAACGACGAGAGGAAACCCTATATATCTTTATAAACACAAAATTCGAACATGACCTGCCAAGGTACTCGGATTCGCCTGGACTGAAACCCAGGTATTTAACAAAAATAATGTTTAATTCTGGGCAAATGGCTTTTCGAAAATGTATGGAAGGTGTTGGGCGAGAGAAATTGAATGGCACCAGGTAGAATTAATTTACTCCCAGGTCATGCACATGTTCTTTTGGTGCAACATTTTGCTGGTGGACTTGGTAGTTAGTGCTTGTTTGATCTCTTGTAGTGGGCCATATCTCATCAGTTCAAATTTGTCATAATTAATTTTAATTTTGTTTGTAACAGTTAGCCTACACTGCCAGCACGAATATAAAAGAAAAAGGACATGAAATATAGGTATAAGGAGTTACAGTTCATATAACACACAGATGAATGGTTAATATATTCGGTTTATGTATGTTGTAATACTTATATATTCTGTAAATTCAGCCTTATGAACAAAGGGATCGGGGAACTTTGCTGTTGCATTTTCGCTCGTGTGCGTGCGTATGTGTACTTATTCCATAATCACCCTTCACTTAGCACTCTTTCAACATTAATAACAATGCTAGAGAGGTGTATTTATGTATGCCGTCCGGCTGGCTCAGTTGACAGCGTGCCTGATTCCCATCTCGAGGTCTCGCGTTCAATCCCCGCTCAGATTGAAAAGTTTGTCTGGGATATAGCCGGCGGTTACCATCTCCACATGAGCAAGGGGGATGGGTAATGGTCTCTGGTAGACTAAAGAAAGCCAAGCGCTTGTGAATCCTCGAAGGAGGAGATACGGGCGCTATATAAGTAACCAGAAGATTATTATTATTATTATGTGTGAACAACATAATTATGTACAGTAGGTTGTGTGCTGTACAGTATATGCGTGTGAGCAGAAAAAGGCTAAGTTCCCCATCAATGATCATTCTCTATAATTGTCGTAAGTTTTCTCATTCTGAATATTGGGTAACTATTATATATTATTCTTCATGCCGCGCATATTTAATATTTCTTTCTTGAGTTTTTCAATAATATTTAACATACAATGTAACCAATATTGTTTCTGATAAAATAAAATTTTCCTATAAGTCCCCTTGGTAATTGTTTAGTGTATGGCCTCCTCCTAAAGAAAATGGATTTTTGAGCACAGACTGAACCAAATGTTCACTACTGTATTTACATAGCTGGTCATTAACTTAACCTAACCTAACTTAACCTAACCTAACCTAACCTAAGGTAACCTGGGCATCCTGGGGCTGCTGCCCCCAGACCCCCACTGGTCTTGGGTTGAAAAGTGATAAAAAACACATCTCTTACCTCATTATTCAAAGTTTTGTATTTGGTTTAATATACACTTCCCAGGTCATTTGAACAGTTCTATTGCTTCTATATATCATATAATACACCTGTGACGCACCCAGTGCGTAGCAACGTAACCTGATTGTACTCCTTGGTACTCCACTGTACCGTCACGGACCGTGTACCATGCTGGCTGCTTATATTGAGTGTGACAACGTATAACTATGTTCTTTGTATCTCTGCAAAGGTCTCGTCATTTGCTAACCAGTGGTGGGTTTTGTTTTAAGCCATGTCGAGACCTTCCATTTAATATGTAGTATCGATAGAGAAGTTGATAGATAAGACAGTGGGAATTCAGAGAGAGAGAGTGAGTTAGACTTCAGAGCGAGAGGGTAGCGGTGCGCCACGCTGCCGGAGTGGTGGTTGCCAGACGTATGGACCGGTTGGCAGCCCTGCGCTTATAGCTAGGTGCGACAGGGTTGGTAGTACATTGCCGCCTGCATTTGCTGCCTGGCTGCCCATGTTGTCGTACTGCACATTGCATGGAGGCTCGCTGTGTGTTCCATGATCAGGTTGCCTAGAACCTTTGAGACTCTAACATCCCTTGCCCTCTCTCCCAATTTCTCACGGTTGCACTCTTTCTCTCTGACGACATTACTCTCATTTCATTCTTCTCTCTATTTAAATGCATACCCTTCCCTTGAGGTCCTAAAGGAGTTTCAGCACTCACCTCTCGTATTACTCTTAGGACAAGCATATATTTACATGTATTAGATTTAAGGGGTTAATGTGAACAGCGATCTTCTTGATGAGGATAGTTGGTGAACGTTCTACATGTTCACGAGTTATATGCCCAGCTCATCATCCAATTTGTGACTAGACTAGTGCCATGTGTAAGAGCCCGACCATGCCCAGGAGTTGTCTGTAGAGGGGTGAGGACTTAGCCTTGATTTGCCTACCGAGCCAGGAGCGAGTGCAGTACCAGAGACTACAGCTCGCTCGTAGTGCCGGTATAGTAGAGTAATGTAATTTATCTGTCCTTGTGTTCTCTGCAGTCTTTTCCTGGGTTCTCGCTTTCGGTGCTGGGACTCGTTGTTCCTGTGACTTGGCCTGCTAGCTAGAACACATGGGGATGATGAGTGGGTTATATCTTTATTTTACTATGCATTGCAGCTCTCTTTAAGTTTATGTATGTAACACTTTACAGTACACATTACTCACACACAAGACAACACTATTAATACTTTCATGTATCAATTAACTGCACTGTCGTTTTGCTGCTGTGTCCGGAGTTCTGTTGCGTAGGGCGCATACAGACTCAGAGGGGAGACAGAGTGAGAGAAGCGAAGTAGCCTATGCGGTAGTAGGCTACCGGCGCAGTACTGTTGCCTGCAACCTTTTAGTTATTCCAAGTATAGATTCATTATTACAATAAGTGACTACTATTTATGTTCCTTCCATGTGTATTATTAGGTATCTACTGGATCATGAACATCTTGTATGCTACATGCTAGTGCATGTTAGTAGGGGACAGTTATTCTAGTGCACGCGCTTTCAAGTAGGCGTGTACATTTGTCATTTAGCATTTCACTGTCATACCTTTAGCCTGCTTCTATTCTACATTATTAGAGGCTTAATATTAACGTAGTTTCTTGAGTATTGCATTTCTTTAGTAATAACGTAACCTATAAATGTCTGAGGGAGTTTAGCCTCATAGCCTACCCCTGTTGTACACTTTCGCCGAGTTAAGGTACCTCGTTACCATAGACGATAACTCTGTAGGGCGTTGGTGCTTTTGTTGTCTGGAGCATATAGTATTTGGGACTGGAATCGAGCGTGTCGTTGTCACATAAGCCATTTCTGTCCTACGATCAAGAATCCCGAATATGTATTGCCGATCCAGCCGTAACAAAATGGCGACCTTGCACAAGATTCAGTAGTATCCTATCACATGTTTTTTGGAGAACTATTCTATGCTACCTAGTAGAGCTGGCTAGAATTTTCTTGCATATTGGAGGAATTTTTATTGTGTCATTATTGTATTGGTGGACTTGCAGATTGTTTCGTTAGGGGTGTCTAGAGTAGAGTCATTCAAGCATCTTTAACATTTTGTGAGTCGAGACTGCAATTAGTAATAAGCACTTCTTTTTTTTTATGAACAGCAATTGTATAACCAGCACTATGTCTAATGACTCATCATTTACGGGGGAGGATAACACGGTACAGCCTAGTAACCAGCAAGTGCAACAGATGTTTGGGGAGGGGAGTGTTATAAGTGGAGAGAGGGATGCCCGGGCATTTTTGCAGACACCTTTGACCGAACAGCGCCTGCAGGCTATTGATTGTTACGGTCTTCGCTGTTTAGCCACGGTTTTGGGGCGGGACTGTCCTGACAGTTGGCCCAAGAAGAATTTGGTGGCATGTTTGTTGGGTGATGGCGATGGGGCGGTGGGTGGAGTGGGGTCTTGGGGGGTTCCCTCCAAGCCTCCATTCCACTCTACCCCTGAGCTGGGCCCTCAGCCAGCGAGTCTTAGCACGATGCAGCAGGAGGGTTCTCAATGGCAAGCTGGCTTACCCGTAAACACGTCTCGGTGTGGATCCCCCATTTTGTGCTCTCCCCCCCCAGGCCTGTCTCCTGAGATGTTATTTCAGCTAGAACTAGCTAAGTTTAAGCTGCAGGAGACTCAGATACAACAGGCTAGTATAGAACGCATAGAGGTTGCTAGAATCCAAGCCAATCAGGATGCAACCAGGTACCAGGCTGAAATGGATGTCGAGAAGTCTAGAGTAGAGACCACGGGGCGTCATCTCGGTGGTGGGCACTGGGTTACAGACTCACTTTCGCATTTAATTAAGTTAGTACCCGCATTTGATGAGACAGCAGTGACTGAGTTTTTTGCTCGTTTCGAAAAGAAGTGTCGTGAGTATGACTGGCCGGAGGTTAAATGGGCAGCATTAGTTTCATCACGTCTAGTGGGTAAGGGGTTGAAAGCCTACGATGCACTGTCACTGGACGAGAGTGTAGTGTATGGACTGGTGAAGGAGGCTGTGCTCCGGGCCTACGAACTGCAACCCGAAACTTATAGATTGAAGTTCCGTGGCGTGAATAAGAAGAGCGACGTCAGTTTTATGGAGCACGCACGGGACTTAACAGATGCAGGTAATAACTGGTTTCGGTCCGAGCACGCAGAGTCGGCTGAGGAAATTAAGCAACTTTTCTATCTGGAACAGTTTTACCAATGCACTGGAACCGATCTAACGCTGAACATTAAGGAAAAATGTCCCAAGACAGTAGAGGAGGCTGCCAAGATGGCAGACCTCAGATTATCATTGATTCGTGGTTGCGGTGCCGCTCAGAGGGCTGAGTCAGGGCAGAAGGGGCGCTATACCCCACCCACCAGAGTTTTCGATAATAACAAATCCTATGACACACATAACCACACTAAATGCATTGCACCTAATAACACCTACAAACACAAGCCTCTCCCGTTTACTAAAGGTCAGGCCCCTTCTTCGCCCGCACAAGGGAAGAAGCCCATTGGGGATGTGAAATGTTACAAATGTCAGAAGCTAGGCCATTATTCACGTGAGTGCCCTAGTAACACTCCCGCTAAGCCGGTGTCATTGGTTCACAGTATCGGTGTGTCTCTGAAGGCTGCAGCAACTGCCCGGGGTAGGTTGTCAGCAGCTGAGGCACACGCGGTAAAGAAGCGTACGGAAGGCTCGACACCTGTCCGGGACACTTTCTGTAGCCATCGGGGGCACGGGTTTGTGAGCTGGGGGAGTGAACTACGGAGGGTTGACTTGCTGAGGGATACGGGGGCTTCGCAAACTTTGTTGAGGAACTTCACAGGGAAACCGATAAATGCGGCCAGAGTTGTTGTGGTGCAGGGTATAAATGCTACGAGGTCATACCCACTTGTGAGGTTGGAGTTGAGAGTGGGAGAGGTGTGCAGGGAGCTGGATGTAGGGATCGTTGAGTGTTTGCCAGTTGAGGGCGTCGACCTTCTTCTCGGCAACGACTTTGCGGTGCCCACTTCCGGGACTCCACCCTTAGTCGTTGCCGAGAGGGCGGCCGACGTGGATGGTGAGAATCGGGAATGGGTTGGGAGGTGCCAACAGGATGAGATGGCCTGTGTGGTAACCCGATCTCGCTCTGCGGCTCCTGCACAGCCTAGCACTCAACCTCGGGGACAGTGGAGGAAGGATCAGGAGAAGGTTGCTAAGGGCAGGAAAAGGGACATTGATTCTGCTGCACTTCTCGGTGATTCGGTACTTGGATCTATAATAAACACGGGAGTTGACTCTGGCCCAGATATGGTGTGTAACAAGGCAGAGTTGGGTAAGACTTCGCGTGAGGCAAGAGCTGTAGCGAGAGCCACTAAGGCAGTAGAGCCTACTAGCCGGGGTAATGTCTTATTACAAAACCATCTTGATGCATTGACGCCCAGGGACATTAGTGAGCAGCAGCTGCAAGACGCTAGCCTAGCTCGTTATAGCAATGGTGCCATAGAGTTGGAGGAAGATGGGGATGCGAAGCCGGGAGATTTCTTTAGGCTCAACAGGATATTGTACCGCAGATTTCTAGACCCCAAATCGAAGTGGGAGGGCGGTGCGAGGGTAGTAGACCAGGTGGTTGTTCCAAATAAGTATAGAGAGTCCTTATTGTGTCTGGCGCATGATGTGCCGGTGGCGGGTCATTTGGGGGTAACAAAAACATTGGCGGCATTGGGCAGGTTTTTCTGGTGGCCTGGGGTCAAGGCTGATGTCTGTGCATGGGTGGCTGGGTGTGCGACCTGCCAGACAACGGGGAAGCCTAACCAGACAATCCCGAAGGCACCTTTGTTTCCCATACCTGTCACCGGGCCTCCGTTCAGCAAAGTTGTAGTAGATTTGGTTGGCCCTTTCCCACCTACTAGTAGTGGCAATAAATTCCTGTTGACAATCATGGATGTGGCTACGAGATACCCGGACGCATACCCCATGAGAAACGGCTCGGCAAAGGCAGTTGTTAAAAACTTATTATTGTTCTGTTCCCGTTATGGATTTCCACGTGAGGTGCAGTCAGACCAGGGGAGCAATTTTACATCCAAATTGTTCAAGCAAACCCTTCAGTTGCACGGTATATGTTCTGTAGTGTCGTCAGCCTACCATCCCGAGAGTCAGGGAGTCTTGGAGCGGTGGCACTCGACCCTGAAGAGTATGCTACGCTGTTACTGTGCAGAACATGACACTGATTGGGATTTGGGTCTGCCGTATGTTCTGTTCGCTGCACGTGAAGTCCCAGGAGAGAGCCTGGGGTTCAGTCCAAATCAACTAGTCTTTGGCCATAATGTGAGAGGACCTTTAAGTATGGTGAAAGAGATCTGGGAGGGCGAAGAGAAGCCGGGGTCTGTACTTAAATATATCCTTGAGAGCCGGGAGAGACTTATAGGTTGCATGGCAGCGGCAGGTAATAACTTGGTTAATGCACAGGCGGTCATGAAGCACCAGTATGACGCCAAGGTGAAGCTTCGGGAGTTTTCGGTGGGTCAGGAGGTAATGTTGCTTTTACCTTTGCCTGGACACCCCCTTTCTGCCAAGTTTATTGGGCCGTATGTGGTGGCTAAGAAACTGTCCGACCTTGATTATCTCGTTGCAACACCTGACCGTAGAAAAAAACATCAGTTATGTCATGTTAACCTCATGAAAGAGTATGTGAGACGCCCCTCAGAGCCTCTCACTGTCCCTGTGCTGGCCTGCAGCGGCCAGGGTGGAGAAGGAGGTGGGGACAGTCATGCTGCTGAGGAGGATAGCTGGGACTGTGTCATTTCCGCGGAACAGTGGGCGGGGAATACTGAACAAGAGGCTAGGCAAGCTGTAAGTCACCTGCCTGAGCACCAGGGTGCTGCTGTCCTAGGCCTGTTCAGGTCATACCCCTCTGTTTTCGCCGAACACCCAGGTCTCACTACTCAGGTAACGCACGACGTGGACGTCGGTGATAATGTGCCCTTCAAGTCAGTGCCCTACCGTGTGCCCCCGGTAAAGTTGCCAGCTTTACGGGAGGAGTTAAAGTACATGGTTGAGAGAGGGATGATCACTGAAGGTTATGTGAAGTGGACATCACCCGTCACGTTGCAGCCAAAACCTGACGGCAAGGTGCGGTTCTGCATAGATTTTCGTAGGCTAAATGGCTTGACCACTACCAACCCTTACCCTTTGCCTCGAGTTGACGACAGCGTGGACAAGATAGGGAATGCAAAGTACCTTACTAAAATTGATCTTGTAAAAGGCTACTGGCAAGTACCCCTGTCGGACCGAGCTAAGCAAGTTTGTGGTTTTGTGGTAGATGGCAAGACCTACCAATGTAACGTAATGCCTTATGGGCTTAAGAAC
>JBAKBP010031919.1:0-2500 GCA_037953745.1 Lithodes maja
GGTATTTAGTTTGATCCCTAGACCTCCATCAAGCTTAAAATTACACCCCCTTGAGTCCTTTTCAAGATAAATTTATACATTTTTCGGTAGAAAAATGTTACGGCCGAAGGCCGCTTCCTCTTAAATTACATGCTCGCTATCGCTCGCCAGGATAAAATCGACACCTGAATGGCACGAAAGTTCTTAAAATTGACAGAAATGGGGCAAAGGTTCTTAAAATCACCAACTAATGGGGCGAACGTCTTAGAATATCAAAAGCAATGGGGGACTAAACATGAGATAGAAAGGGGTCCAGAAAAAAATCCCTCAAGTGGAATTCTCCCCTTAAGATGTTATGAAACCAATGTCGTACCTTCCCCAAGCCTCTCCAATCCACACACACATGCATTATATTCTTAGCTTATATTCTTCTGTCAACAAATACTGCTGATGCTGTTTTGTTGATGACACTCCTGCCCTTCCTTCTTCCTCACCTGTTGCTCATTAGTGTAAACAAAACGACAAGTTAACCGTCTCCGACATATGAAGCGATTTTGAACCTATTAGGGATACTTTAAAGCCTTTGTTACCATCAGGGGTATTTAGAAACCTTTAGTTTAGTTACTTCAACCTCTGCAGTTGTCTTTGAGTTAGCTGTGGGCAGAAAACTAATTTTGGAGAGGTAATTATAAGAGTGAGAGAACTCTATTTCTTATTGCTAATCTGGCAACCTCTGTGTCATATGAGTCTGAGGGGTTAAGCAAACAGTATAATTTTGTATTCAATCATAATGTCATATATACTGTAGTTATTTATGTGTTAATTTTTCTCCTATGTGTATGAAGGAGACAACAGGCAGGTTGCCTGTAACGGGTGTCTCCCCTAGAGTAAAAAGAGTGACAGAGAGCCAAATTCAAGGGACGTTGTGGTCAAATTACCTGGACACACGAAGTTTAAAGCAGTTTAAGTCATAGGATGAAGGAAGGATTGGTTGAGGAAGAGAGTTCTTGCGTTCATTAGTTGAGTAAAAGAGAGACTTAGAAAACTTGCCAATTCTTGGATTGGAGAGTTGGAAAAAATTGGAGTGGGACTGTGTTGAAAGGCGGGTGCCTCACACTCGCCGCAAGGGAGGGGGTATGTAATTAGAGAGTTCTGAAGAACACTGATTGTTGTAATAGCGATAGAAGAGTGAGAGAGATGCAACATTGCGGTGTGTAGAAAGAGATTGTGGGGAACTAGTAAGAGGAAGTGAGTTGATGAGGCAAAATTCTTTTGACTCTACTCTTTTGAGAAGTGCGGTATGGGTTGGAACCTCCCCACACATACGAACAATACTCGATACATGGGCGCACTGTGCCCCTATACAGAAGAAGCTGTGCAGGGGTGAAGAACCCATGGAGACGGTTGAGCAAGAGTGGTAATTATAATCTTTCCATGATATTTCGGATGAAAAAGATACACCAAGAATATTGAGAAAAGATGAAGGATAAATGTTTGTATTGTTGAAGAATAATTGATAGTCTTGTGGGAAAATTGCGATGGTTAGTTAACCCTCTCCGACATATGACGCGATTTTGAGCCTATTAGGGATACTTTAAAGCCTTTGTTATCATCAGGGGTATTTATAAACCTTTAGTTTAGTTACTTCAACCTCTGCAGTTGTCTTTGAGTTAGCTGTGGGCAGAAAACTAATTTTGGAGAGGTAATTATAGAGTGGAGAACTCTATTTCTTATTGCTAATCTGGCAACCTCTGCATCATATGTGTGTGAAAGGGTTAAATGGAGAATTGGGTCTTGCAGACATTGAAAGTAACAAGATTTTCTCTGTCCCAATCAGAAATAATTGATAGATCAGAAGACAGGTGTTCTATGGCCTCATTACGTGACTTTTGGAGTGATTGCATGCTGGGTTGATGTGAAAAACTAGTTGAATAGTGTAGGGTAGAGTCATTGGCATATGAGTGGATAGAACTAGAAGTTTAGTTGAGGAGATCATTAATCAATATTAGAAAGAGAACTGGAGATAGGACAGAACCCTGAGGAACACCGAAGTTGATAGGACAAAACCCTGAGGAACACCGGATATGATAGGTTTAGGAAGTGAGTGATGGTCGTCCACAACAGTAGCTATGGAACCGTCAACATGGACATTACAGACACAAGCACAGATAGAGGGATAGAAACCGAAGAAGGGTAGTTTCGAAATTAGAGAATTGTGCCAGACTCTATCGAAGGTTTTCGATATGTCTAGCGCAATAGAAAAAGTCTCACCGAAGTCCCGGAGGGAAGATGACCAATAGTTATGGTAAAACAAGCAAGGAGATCACCAGTATAGCGGCCCCTAAGGAAACCATACTGGTGATCTGAAAGTAGATTATGGGAAGATAAATGCTTAAGACATTTTGATTTAAGGATAGTTTCAAAAACTTTTGAGATGCAGGAAATGAGAGCAATTGAACGATAGTTGACGGGCTGAGAGCGTTCACCCTTCTTTGGGACTGAATATAATTGCTTAATGATA
>JBAKBP010031919.1:7500-23809 GCA_037953745.1 Lithodes maja
TCCTCCCTAGACCTCCATGAAGCTTAGAAAAAAACCCCCCTAGACCCTCCTTCAAGATAGATTTGCACATTTTTCGGTAAAAAAATGTCCCGGCCAAAGGCAGATTCCCCCTAAAATTACAGGCTCGCTATCGCTCACCAGGACAAAATCGACACCTAAATGGCACGAAGGATCCTAATATTGACAAAGAAATGGGGTGAAAGGTCAAAAAAATCCCCAAACTCATGGAACCAACGTCTTAAAATCTCAAAACTAGTGGGGCTAAACATTAGGGAGAAGGGGGTCCAGAAAAACGGTCTGTCTCCCCTTAATTGAATCACTTCTTCCTTGTCGCACATCCTATCTGTCCACCAAATGTCCACCCACCTGTCCACCCACCCACCTGTCCACCCCCAAGCCAATCGTCCACTCCTGGCTTCGTATCGTCCCCGCTAAGTTGGTGTCCACCCAGGTTAAGGGGAGGCAGACCGTTTGTTTGGTCTATTAATTCATTTATTCATATATTTGTTTTAGTTTCCTCCCTAGACCTCCATCAAGCTTAGAAAAACACCCCCTAGATCCCCCTTCAAGATAAATGTGTACATTTTTCGGTAGAAAAATGTCCGGGCCGAAGGCCGGTTCCTCTTAAAATTGCAGGCTCGCTATCGCTCGCCAGGAAATAATCGACACCTAAATGGCACGAAAGGTCTTAAAATTGACAACTACGTGGGGCGAAAGGTGTTAATATCGCCAAACTAATAAACTATAATCTCAAAACTAGTGGGGCTAAACATTAGGGAGAAAGGGGGTCCAGAAAAACGGTCTGCCTCCCCTTAAATAGCACTGTGATACGCTTACGAAGTCTTGAATAATTGTTGATATAAGAATTACTGGTTGTTAATGGTCTACGCTCACAGTTTCTTTTATTATAGTTTTTTCACCAACCAACTTCACTTCTAGACTCAATTTAGGGGAGATTTCCACCTGAAGGATTTTTTTCTGGACCCCTTTCTCCCTCATGTTTAGCCCCATTGCTTTTGAGATATTAAGACGTTCGCCCCCAATAGTTTGGAGATTTTAAGAACTCTCGCCCCATTTCTGTCAATTTTAAGACCTTTCGTGCCATTTAGGTGTCGATTTTTTCCCGGCAAGCAATAGCGAGCCTGTAATTTAAGAGGAACCGGCCTTTGGCCGGAACATTTTTCTACCGAAAAATGTACAAATTTATCTTGAAAGGGGGTCTAGATGGAGTAATTTTAAGCTTGATGTAAGTCTAGGGAACCAACTAAAAACCTCCCCTTAATGAAATCAACGAATACATGTGGCACTCCAAGGACTCGAACCTAGGACACTCACACCGAAATGCCACGTACTTATGCATTACGCTATTCAGACGGTTAACCCTTTGAGTACCAGCGACGACGTGTGTTAGCTTCTATGCTAGCTATATTTAGACGCCATTATGCAGCTTAGGAAGGATCTGTGGTAGTTAAAAGGGTGGGTTGGGATAGTTTGAAGCCTTATTATTGCTAGAGGTCCTTCCTAAGCTGAATATAAGCGTCTAATAGTTGTCACATTATACACACACAGGACGTCACCGGTACTGTAGGGGTTAAGAGGAGGTTTTTAGTTTGGTCCCTAGATATCCTTCAAGCTTAAGATTACACCCCCTTGAGCCCCTTTCAAGATAAATTTGTACATTTTTCGGTAGAAAAATGTCCCGGCTGAAAGCCGGTTCCTCTTAAATTACAGGCTCGCTATCGCTCGCCAGGATAAAATTGGCACCTTAAAGGCACGAAAGGTCTTAAAATTGACAGAAATGGGTCAAAATTTCTTAAAATGGCCAAACTACTAGGGCGAACGTCTTAAAATATCAAAAGCAATGGGGCTAAACATGAGAGAGAAAGGGGTCCAGAAAAAATCCCTCAAGTGGAAATCTCCCCTTAAGAAATATGCACAAGCCTACGATTTATTATGCAGTTTGGAATCCTGCACATTAATCTGAACATGTGCATATATTCCAACTGAGCTATGGTATGGTATGGTATGATATGGGTGTTCAAGTATTCCTGGCCACGGCTGTACCATGTGCATTAGTCTCCAACATTACATAGGGGTGATCTATCTATCTATCTATCTATATGCTCAGGCCCAATCCCCATTTTGGGGGTAGCCGACTCAAGACAGAGCAAGAACAGGGAAAACACAAAAACATCATAAAACAAAAAATAAACACAGATAAAAAACACAAACTCTCACACATCCAGGTCACCCAGGAGAAGACCCAGAGACCAGGGTTACCAAGGTCGCTCCAGCACTCCCCCGGCCCCTGACCACCCGGAGAGGTTCCGATCTCGGCAGGCAGACATGCAGCGGAGCCAAAGCCACAAGCCCTCCCACCACACTTCCAGGCACACCCTTCATATTAATCGTCTCCCCGGGCCAGGCGCCTGATGGACTATTATCTAGTCCAACTTGCGCCCGACCCCTTACTCCTATACATAGGGGTGATACTATGTGTATATCCATTTGTATATGCCGTCCGGCTGGCTCAGTTGATAGCGTGCCTGATTCCCATCTTGGAGGTCTCGCGTTCAATCCCCGCTCAGATTGAAAAAGTTTTTCTGGGCTACAGCCGGTGGTTACCATCTCCCCATGAGCAAGGGGGATGGGTAATGGTCTCTGGTAGACTAAAGAAAGCCAAGCGCTTGTGAATCCTCGAAGCGAAGGAGGAGGAGACACGGGCGCTATATAAGTAACCAGAAGATTATTATTATTATTATTATTAATATTATTATTATTTTATTATTATTATTATTATTATTATTATTATTAATATTATTATGTATTTTTTTATGAACCTCATTTTCAAAGTTGCGACAACCAGCATTCTCATTTTTAGCAAAGTTATAAACGCTTGTGTGCAAGTCATTATAATACCTGCAGTACCAGGGACGTCCTTTTCACCATATTCTGCCAACTAATAGATGATTTTATTCAGCTTAGGAAAGACCTCTAGCAATAAGTAGGCCTCAGACTGTCTCAAACAACCCCTTTTAAGTAGCACAGATCCTTCCTAAGCTGCATAATATCGTCTAAGTACGGCCAGAATATAATATAACGCACAGCACTGGTACTCAAAGGGTTAATGCTGGTATGTACTCTGTGATGCAAGATGATATTTACACAGAATCGGAAATTCGTTCTCACACTTTGGTATATATTCTTTATACGCTGTCTGCAATCATTTTGTTAAGGGGAGGTTTTCAGTGTGTTCCTTACAACTCCATCAAACTTTAAATTACACCCCGTAGACCCCCTTTCAAGATTAATTTGTACATTTTTCGGTAGAAAAATGTCCCGGCCGAAGGCCGATTCCTCTTAAATTACAGGCTCGCTATCGCTCGCCAGAAAAAAATTGACACTTAAATGACAGGAAAGATCTTAAAAATGACAGAAATGGGGCGAAAGTTCTTAAAATCGACAAACTAATGGGACGAACGTCTTAAAATCTCAAAAGCAATGGGACTAAACATGAGGGAGAAAGGGGTCCGAAAAAAAAATCCTTCAAGTGGAAATCTCCCCTTAACGTTTCTATATTTTAATATTCTATTTTAGTTACTTGCGAATTCAGTAATTAAACTAAGAGTATTTTTCAACTATATAAGCGTTTGATGCTGAAATGCTACAATATAATATTATATATTATTATATCACTTAATACATAGTCGTAATCTTACCTGATCACTTAATACATAGTCGTAATCTTACCTGATCTATTAATATTCTCTGTCTGCCCTATTTCATATTCGGTCAGTCTCCAACATTTCTGATCATTTCCCGTATAATAATTTGGAAATGTCGAGAAAATGGAACTCTCACGACCAAGGATTTGAACGTTTCGCAAAACTATTGATCTTTTTAAATTGACCTCCCGTGTTTAAATAAATCGTGGCGACCCGTGCACGAGAACAAATTAAGGGGGGATGGGCCGGTTTTCTGGACCACTTTCTCCCTCATGTTTAGCCCCATTGGTTTTCAGATGTTAAGATGTTTGCCCCATTAGTTAGTCGATTTTATGACCTTTCACCCCATTTCTTTGTCAATATTTCGACCTTTCGTGCTATTTAGGTGTCGATTTTTTCCCTGGCGAACGATAGTGAGCCTCTAATGTTGGAAGAATGTACAAATTAATCTACAAGAGGGATCTAATGGATGTTTTTGTTTTTTTTTTTTATTTGATGGAGGTCTAGGGAGGAAACTAGACAAATAATTAATACATGCAAAAATCGCCCCAAAAGTGCACCATCTGCCCTTAACCCTTTCAGTATTCCGGGATGCCTTTTATCTTTATTCTGGCTAGCATTAGACGATTTCACATAGGTTGAGCAGTGCCCTCGAGACGCCAAAGGGGTAAAAACTACCTCAATATAACCTTCCGACACCCACAATTCTTCCTAAGCCCTTTACTACCGAGTTGGCCTTTTCATTATAATCTGGACATTAGTGGACGGTTGTAACCACCTTAAGGGCAGATCTCCACTTGAGGGATTTTTTTTCTTGACCCCTTTCTCCCTCATGTTTAGCCCCATTGCTTTTGATATTATAAAACGTTTGCCCCATTAGTTTAACGATTTTAAGAACTTTCACCCCATATTAAGACCTTTCGTGCACTTCAGGTGTCGATTTTATCCTGGCGAGCGATAGCGAGCCTGTAATTTAAGAGGAACCGGCCTTCGGCCGGGAAATTTTTCTACCGAAAAATGTACAAATTTAACTTGAAAGGGACTCAAGGGGGTGTAATTTTAAGCTTGATGGAGGTCTAGGGAACAAACTAAATACCTCCCCTTAAGGAGGACGTGTAACAATTAAAAGGCTTGAAACTATCTCGCTTATCCCTTTTAACTACCACGGCCTCCTCCTAAGCTGCATAACATCGTCTAAATAGAGCTGGCATAACACTAACTACATCCTCGGTAAGGAAGGGGTTAAGCTATATAAAATCCTCAACTAATAAGCAATTGTTGGGTCAAGAAGTAGGATCATGCAGAAATTGTTGGGTCAAGAAGTAGGATCATGCAGACATTGTTGGGTCAAGAAGTAGGATCATGCAGAAATTGTTGGGTCAAGAAGTAGGATCATGCAGAAATTGTTGGGTCAAGAAGTAGGATCATGCAGAAATTGTTGGGTCAAGAAGTAGGATCATGCAGAAATTGTTGGGTCAAAAAGTAGGATCATGCAGAAATTGTTGGGTCAAGAAGTAGGATCATGCAGAAATTGTTGGGTCAAGAAGTAGGATCATGCAGAAATTGTTGGGTCAAGAAGTAGGATCATGCAGAAATTGTTGGGTCAAAAAGTAGGATCATGCAGAAATTGTTGGGTCAAGAAGTAGGATCATGCAGAAATTGTTGGGTCAAGAAGTAGGATCATGCAGAAATTGTTGGGTCAAGAAGTAGGATCATGCAGAAATTGTTGGGTCAAGAAGTAGGATCATGCAGAAATTGTTGGGTCAAAAAGTAGGATCATGCAGAAATTGTTGGGTCAAGAAGTAGGATCATGCAGAAATTGTTGGGTCAAGAAGTAGGATCATGCAGAAATTGTTGGGTCAAGAAGTAGGATCATGCAGAAATTGTTGGGTCAAGAAGTAGGATCATGAAGAAATTGTTGGGTCAAGAAGTAGGATCATGCTGACATTGTTGGGTCAAGAAGTAGGATCATGCAGACATTGTTGGGTCAAGAAGTAGGATCATGCAGACATTGTTGGGTCAAGAAGTAGGATCATGCATAAATTGTTGGGTCAAGAAGTAGGATCATGCAGAAATTGTTGGGTCAAGAAGTAGGATCATGCAGAAATTGTTGGGTCAAGAAGTAGGATCATGCAGAAATTAGACTATTATTCCTTCTTCCTAAGCTAAAGAAAATCGTCTACTCTTAGCCAAATCAAAAGGAGGGAACGCGTCCTTGTAACTTGATGGAGTTAACCCTTTCAGAAATTGGGGGCGTTAGAGGGTTAATTGAGATACATAATATTTACCCTTTGATTCATAAAGGTACTTCCTAAACTGCATGAAATCGCCTAATGATGACCAAATTAATTAGGCATTGAGTCATTAACCATTGTAATACTATGTGCCGTTACCCTCTGACTCGCGAAAGGTCTTTACTTAAGGGGAGGTTTTTAGTTTGGTCTCTAGATATCAAGCTTCAGATTATACCCCTTTCAGCCCCTTTCAAGATAAATTTGTACATTTTTCGGTAGAAAAATGTCCCGGCTGAAAGCCGGTTCCTCTTAAATTACAGGCTCGCTATCGCTCGCCAGGATAAAATCGACACCTAAATGGCACGAAAGGTTTTAAAATTGACGGAAATGGGGCGAAAGTTCTTAAAGTCGCCAAACTAATGGGGCGACTGTCTTAAAATCCCAAAAGCAATGGGGGCTCTAAACATGAGGGAGAAAGGGGTCCAGAAAAAAATCCTCCAGGTGGAAATCTCCCCTTAATATTATACCTCTTAGCATTATGACGCCGTTATCCATGTTATTATTGTAGTGTTTGTCTTTGTTTACGATTTTACTGGGAAGAGGCTGTTGGAGTTTAAGGGTTAATTAAGATCATTTATATCCCAAGCAACAATTAAAATAAACAAAACTATTCTGTTTAGACATTGCAAATGTTGTCACTAACTAATTAATGTGTTTCATCCGTGAAATACAATAATACATTGCATCAAGAAGCCTTTATTACGAGTAGTCCAGATCAAGTAGACTATTACGACACTCGGGTATATTATATAGATATATATTAGGATACAGCTATTTTCAACAAGCTCTTTCTAAGAATCTTACAATAGAATCACGTATTGTCATTCATAAAAGGTTATGGATATCTTCACGATTTACATAATGCACAGTACGTTGTATCTATTGTAATATGCGATACATAAAGAATACATTTGATTTACTAGTTACTAAGCATAAAACTAAATACATAGATCAATCAAAGTGGCTATATATGCAGTAACATACCAAGACAGACACAGTAGGTCCATAAACTAAGTCACATTAGAGAATGAAACCATGAATACACTTACAAAAACACTATAATATAAATATATAGTATTTTTGTATCTGGCGAACTATGTGAGATAATATTCAGTTAAGGGGAGATATCGACTTGAGGGATTTTTTTCTGGACCCCTTTCTCCCTCATGTTTAGCCCCATTGCTTTTGAGATTTTAAGACAGTCGCCCCATTAGTTTGGCGATTTTAAGATCTTTCGCCCCATTTCCGTCAATTTTAAGATCTTTCGTGCAATTTAGGTGTCGAATTTATCCTGGCGAGCGATAGCGAGCCTGTAATTTAAGGGGAATCGGCCTTCGGCCGGGACATTTTTCTACCGAAAAATGTACAAATTTATCTTGAAAAAGATAGGGGGAGTAATTTTAAGTTTGATGGAAGTCTAGGGAATCAACTAAAAACCTCCCCTTAATGCCCTTATGCCTATAGTTTTGTTTTGCTTTTAGCTGGCGGTAAATTGTCATGTCCCCATCTTGTTTATTCGGCTATAACGAAGATTGTGTTGTCAAATGTGTTGTTAACCCTTTGAGGATCAGGACGCGTTTTGGCAGTCTATTCTGGCTACAGCTTTGGAAGGATCTGTGGGAATTAAAGGGGTAAATACTATCTCAATTGGCTATGAGGAAGTTGGAGCCGTGAACATCGATATTAAACAGAAATACAATAATAATTTAAATTTCTGGTATGTTGAATTGGGTTGTATGTATTTATATATATATATATATGTGTACTACGACCGTATTTTACCTGTAATTTCTGTTTACATATCGTAGTCTACAGCTCCAACTTCCTTATAGAACGGAACTCGCAAGTGGTTAGTTAATCATTTGACTTCCACACACCCCTCTAATCTGAATAAAATCGTCCCAAAAGCACCAGAACTTACTATGATCCTCAAGGAGTTCATTAAGGGGAGATTTTTAGTTTGTTCCCTATATTACCATCAAACTTACGATTACACCCCCTAGACCCCCTTTCAAGATAAATTTGTACATTTTTCGGTAGAAAAATGTCCCGGCCGAAGGCCGGTTCCTCTCACATTACAGGCTCGCTATCGCTCGCCAGGAAAAAATCGACACCTAATTGGCACGAAAGGTCTTAAAATTGACCGAAATGGGGCGAAAGTTCTTAAGATCGTCAAACTAATGGGGGGGGGGGGAAAGTCTTAAAATCTCAAAAGCAATGGGGCTAAACATGAGGGAGAAAGGGATCCAGAAAACAATCCCTCAAAATCTCCCCTTAAGAGAAGTTGATAATGCTATGATGCACAGAATTATAGCAGTTTCATAGTGTTCCGAGACATATAGCAGTTTCATAGTGTTCCGAGACATATAGCAGTTTCATAGTGTTCCGAGACATATAGCAGTTTCATAGTGTTCCGAGACATATAGCAGTTTCATAGTGTTCCGAGACATATAGCAGTTTCATAGTGTTCCGAGACATATAGCAGTTTCATAGTGTTCCGAGACATATAGCAGTTTCATAGTGTTCCGAGACATATAGCAGTTTCATAGTGTTCCGAGACATATAGCAGTTTCATAGTGTTCCGAGACATATAGCAGTTTCATAGTGTTCCGAGACATATAGCAGTTTCATAGTGTTCCGAGACATATAGCAGTTTCATAGTGTTCCGAGACGTATAGCAGTTTCATAGTGTTCCGAGACGTATAGCAGTTTCATAGTGTTCCGAGACATATAGCAGTTTCATAGTGTTCCGAGACATATAGCAGTTTCATAGTGTTCCGAGACATATAGCAGTTTCATAGTGTTCCGAGACATATAGCAGTTTCATAGTGTTCCGAGACATATAGCAGTTTCATAGTGTTCCGAGACATATAGCAGTTTCATAGTGTTCCGAGAGAAATCACCTGCTTTCGGATTAAGGGGAGATTTCCACTTGAGGGACTTTTTTCTTGACCCCTTCCTCCCTCATGTCTAGCCCCATTGCTTTTGAGATTTTAAGACGTTTGCCCCATTAGTTTGGTGATTTTATGAATGTCCGCCCCATTCTGTCAATTTTAAGACCTTTCATGCCATTTAGGTGTCGATTTTTTCCGGGCGAGCGATAGCGAGCCTGTAATTTAAGAGAAACCGGCCTTTGGTCGGGAATTTTTTCTATCGAAAAATGTACAAATTTATCTTGGAGGGTCTTGCGCGGGTGTTTCTAAGCTTGATGGAGGTTTAGGGAGGAAACTAATAACATGAAAATATACATATGTGCAAATTAAGGGGAGATCTCCACTTGAGGGATTTTTTTATTGACTCCTTTCTCCTTCATGTTTAGCCCCATTGCTTTTGATATTATAAAACGTTTGCCCCATTAGTTTAGCGATTTTAAGAACTTTTACCCCATATTAAGACCTTTCGTGCCATTCAGGTGTCGATTTTATCCTGTCGAGCGATAGCGAGCCTGTAATTTAAGAGGAACCGGCCTTCGGCCGGGAAATTTTTCTACCAAAAAATTTACACATTTATCTTGAATGGGACTCAAAGGGGTGTAATTTTAAGCTTGATGGAGGCCTAGGGAACAAACTAAATACCTCCCCTTAAAACGACCCATCTCCCTGCCGGTATCACACGAGAGCTTGTATAGTCAACATTCGATGATCAACATTTTTCTGGCAACATTTCTGGAATATTTTGCACTGGTATCGGAAACTAGACTGATGATAGATGCATTTAAGTGTCAGAAATATTATGAAAGTTTACCTCATAAGCTGCCAGACCAGTAGTAAGTATAAATGTTGAGGGAAAAAAGCGCTCGTGTGATACCGGCTTCAGAAGTAAACTGTTTGTCAGTGAGGGCTGGTCCTGTCCAGAGTGAGGTGTGGCATCCTCTACCCAACCTTAGCCATTTCTGTCTTGTCTCTTTTCCTGTAATACTTTCCCAACTTCAGAGGCGGGAGGCTAGGAATCCTCCTTCCCTTGTAAAATTCACCTACTAGCCGAGACAGAGAAAGGAGCGAGGGAATGCAAAAGTCGTCCCGAACCCTAAGAATTGGTACTTTAAATGTTGTTTCTTTTTGGGCTCTGTTTCAAGTCGGCCACCCTCAGCTATGGGGTATTGTGCCTGAGTATACAGTATACATACATACATACATACATACATGATTGACTTGTTCATGTAGTTGTGTACACCCTATGTGGTGGACTGTGTTCTTTTATTTCAATTTTTGTTTTGATCAAGCGCTATTTCCACAGCGATTTTGATTAGTTCTTTTGCATTTATCTTGTGTCGTCCCAGTTTTTGTTTGTTTATTTTGCAAGTTTTACATTATAATACATACATACATACAAAGGAGTACAAAGGAGTAGCACAAAGGAGTACAAAGGAAATCAAGCAACAACAGGTCTAGTGACCCTTCTAGGCTGCTTGTCCTCCAAAACACTGAGGATCAAGTGTCCAAACAGTGGTTTAGAGTGGGTAAGAGAACATTGGAAAGGGAACTACTGCCTAAGAACTAATGTCCGTGGCAGGATTAGGAAGTTAGTAGGGGACAGATGGGTTAGTAACTGAGGGGGGGATAAAATAAAGTTATTCATTTACAAACGCAGTCAGTCGCGGGTTTGATGCGAGATATTTGTCTAGGCGGAGTTTAAATGAATCAACGGTGCTGCAGTCTATAACGTCTCCGGGAAGCCCATTCCACAAGTTGACAACTCCATTGAAGAAGAAATTCTTAGATTCGTGTGAGTTAAAAGATTTACCAATAATTTTGCAACCGTTTCCCCGCGTGTAATTAGATTGGTCGATAGTGAAGTACTTACTACAGTTCATTAGATTGGTCGATAGTGAAGTACTTACTACAGTTCATATTGTTGATGATTTTGAACACTTGAATTAAGTCACCTCTTAATCTGCGCTTGGTTAAAGGAAATAGATTTAATTCTCTAAGATGCTCTTCGTATGGTTTGTTCTTTAGGCTAGGTATCATTTTGGTAACTCTACGTTGAACTCGTTCTAGCTTGTTTATATCTTTTTGGTAATAAGGGCACCAGGATTGAACGCAGAGAGAGAGAGAGAGAGAGAGTACAAAGGAAATCAAGCAACAACAGATCTAGTGACCCTTCTAGGTTGCTTGTCCTCCAAAACACTGAGGATCAAGTGTCCAAACAGTGGTTTAGAGTGGGTAAGGGAACATTGGAAAGGGAATTACTGCCCTGGAACTAATGTCCGTGGCAGGATTAGGAAGTTAGTAGAGGACAGATGGGTTAGTAACTGAGGGGGGAAAAAAAATAAAGTTATTCATTTACAAACGCAGTCAGTCGCGGGTTTGATGAGAGATATTTGTCTAGGCGGAGTTTAAATGAATCAACGGTGATGCAGTCTATAACGTTTCGGGGAAGCCCATTCCACAAGTTGACAACTCGATTGAAGAAGAAATTCTTAGATTCGTGCGAGTTAAAATATTTTCCAATAATTTTGCAACCGTTTCCCCGCGTGTAATTAGATTGATCGATAGTGAAGTACTTACTACAGTTCATATTGTCGATGCATTTGATGATTTTGAACACTTGAATTAAGTCACCTCTTAATCTGCGCTGGGTTAAAGGAAATATATTTAATTCTCTAAGACGCTCTTCGTATGGTTTGTTCTTTAGGCTAGGTATCATTTTGGTAACTCTACGTTGAACTCGTTCTAGCTAGTTTATATCTTTTTGGTAATAAGGGCACCAGGATTGAACGCAGTATTCCAGAAGAGGGCGGACTAAGGAATTGTAAAGAGTTAGGATAATTTCTTTGGAATTATGCTCAAATGACCTGCCTATAAAGCCAAGTATTTTGTTTGCTTTCTTAACAACTTCTGAACATTGTTGACTCGGTTTTAGGTTACTCGATATTGTTACCCCCAGATCGGTTTCTCTGTTTACATTCTTAAGCTGAGTGCCATTCATTGAATAGTTTGCTTTCTCATTTAGGTATCCGACATGTAGTACTTTACATTTATCCGCATTGAAACTCATTTGCCAAATTTGGGCCCAACATGACAATTTATTTAGATTGTGTTGCATATCGTCAACTTGTTCTTTTGAGAGTACGCTATTTGCAATTTTTGTATCGTCAGCAAATTTTGAGATTGTACAGGTGAGACCCTCATCTATGTCGTTGATGTAAATTAGAAAGAGAATTGGTCCTAGTACCGATCCCTGGGGTACCCCGCTACTTACATTGGTCCATTTAGATGCCTTCCCGTTTATGACTACCCTTTGCTTTCTGTTGCTGAGCCAATTTTCTATCCATTTCAACACACCGTCTTGTATTCCATGCGCTTTTAGTTTTAGCAGTAAACGTTTGTGGGGAACTTTGTCAAAGGCCTTTTGAAAATCAAGGTATATAATATCTACAGCTTTACTCTCATCGTAGAGGTTGAGGATATCGTGGAAGAAGTCTAAGAGGTTTGTTAAACAGGAACGTTTTTTACGAAAGCCGTGTTGAGTATCTTTAAGTATGTTATTTTCCTATAAGTGATTTACGAGTCTGTCTCGTATGACCGTTTCTAGCATTTTACATACAACTGAGGTTAAGCTAATTGGACGATAGTTACTGGGTAGGGATTTGCTGCCTTTTTTTAATATCGGTGTTACGTTGGCTAGCTTCCACTGATCAGGCATAGTTCCAGACTGCAAGGATTTATTGAATAGTAATGTCAGTGGTTTGGAGAGCTCATCCTTAGCTGCCTTTAGAACTCTAGGCGAGATTGTATCAGGTCTTGGCGTTTTATTTACCTTGAGTTTATCTAAACAATTCAATACTTCTCTCTCTGTAACGGTGATATTGCTTAGAACATCTGAATTATCAATCTGAATCGGCGATGGTGTAGGGATATCACTGAGGTCTTCTGTTGTAAAAACTGATGCAAAGAAGGTATTGAGGGCATTACTCATTTGTATTTCGTCTTTGGTGTATTCTCCATTTTCATCGACTAACGGTCCAACAGTTGAAGTAACTACTTTTTTCTTTCTGATATAACTATAGAATTCTTTCGGGTTTGTTTTACTTTGATTCGCAACATGTAACTCCAGGGTCTTTTTACTTTGCTTAATTAACTTTTTGGCTTTGCGTCGTAGCTCTACAAATTTCACCCGTTCTTCGTCATTTTGTGAGGATTTTAATCTACACATGACTCTTTAACCCTTCCAGTACGTTGACGCACTTTTTCGCTATATTCTGGCTAACCGTAGATGAAATTTGTCAGGTTCGGAAAGTCCTCTTCAAATAAAGAGAGCAAAGTCCATCTTGTGTTTTTCAACAACCAACTTTACTTCTAAACTCAATTAATGAAATCGTCAAATACATGTGGCACTCCATTCTTTATTCCTAACCTGAAAACAGAATAATCTAAGTCTGAACTGAAGACAAATAAAGAAACGCACTTACTGAAAGTTACAATAACAAAACTTACAAAGACGTTGCCGGTACAGAAGGGGTTAAGAGGGGTGACCTGTTTTTTTGTTATTTCTGTCCTTTTCTCTCTTTCTCTGGCTTGTATCCATTCGGCCCCATTCAGCCAACTATTTTAAGACGTTTATTCCCATCTAGGTGTCGATTTCTTCGCGAGCCAGCATCATATGAAGAAATGAGAAATTTTTCTATCGAAAAATGTACAAATTTAGCCTGCTGTCAAACAAAAGTAAAAAATATGCTGGTTCGCTACCGCTCACCAGTAAAAAAATGACACCTGGATGGGGATAAACGTCTGAAAAATAGTAGGCTGAATGGGGCCAAATGGATACAAGCCAGAGAATGATAGAAAAGGACAGAACAAAAACAGGTCACCTCCCTTAAATAACAAATCTTAGCACATAAACAAATATTTATTGCAAAACCATATTGCTATTTGCCGATAACCATATTGCAAGACTATTTTCAACAATTTTGTGGAACTCTTTTGAAAGGTTCTTTCAAGCTTTTTCTTCTTTAAACCAGTATTACAAGACTTACCTGACTCGAGCTCTCTTTGACGTGATTTTAATGCAACACCCCTTTGATACACTGTAAAAGGTGTCTGTGCATAATATATAACATAGGCTATAAGTTATAACAAACTGGTGAACATTATAGAAATATAATAAAACAACAAAAAGGAAAAGTGGGGATTGGGCCTGAGTATATATATATATATATATTTTTTTTTCTATGTGATTGAGGGAGGCAAAAGGCATAACTGCCTATAGCGAGTACCTCCCCCATAGTTGAAAGAGTGACAGGGCCAAAATCAAGGGACGTTCGAGCCAAAATGCCTGGACACACGGAGTTTGAAGCAATTTAAGTCATGGGAAGAGGGAAAGACTGATTCTGGGAGAGATAGCGAGCCAGCATTATATGAAGAAATCCGGCTTCGCCGGAGACATTTTTCTATCGAAAAATGTACAAATTTAGCCTGCTGTCAAACAAAAATAAAAAATATGCTGGCTCGCTACCGCTCACCAGTAAAAAATTGACACCTGGATGGGGATAAAAGTCTTAAAACAGTAGGCTGAATGGGGCCAAATGGATACAAGCCAAGATAGAAAAGGACAGAACAAAAACAGGTCACCCCCTTAAACACGATCTGGTTACAAGACTCTTGGATACAACTTACAAACAAGACTGAGGCCAGAATCTTTGAGGCTAGATAGACTTTTCACATCGACTCTTATACCCAATACTTTGCCATGAATTATTAACGCCTCGAAAAAGATTGAACCAGAAAGTGTATGCTGACAAAGAAGATGATGTTGTGGATAAGATACCCACATGAAGCCCAAGGAAAGTGTGTTATGTTTAATGGGAGGTGTTTAGTTTGTTTGCTAGACCTCCATCAAGCTTATAATTATACCCCATAGACCACCTTTCAGGCTAAATTTGTACATTTTTCGGTAGAAAAATGTCACGGCCGAAGGCCGGTTACTCTTAAATTACAGGCTCGCTATCGCTCGCCAGGAAAAAATAGACACGTAGATGGTACGAAAGATCTTAAAATTGACAGAAAGAGGTCGAAAGTTCTTAAAATCGACAAACTAATGGGGCGAACGTCTTAAAATCTCAAAAGCAATGGAACTAAACATGAGGGAGCAAGAGGTCCAGTAAAAAATCCCTCAAGTGGAAACCTCCCCTTAATTAAAGAAGTTGATAGTGTATCTGTTTGTATATATGTGTTAATGATACATAACAATTGGTTCCTATTTCTGCACACTACCAATTCTAGAACGAGAAGGTAAGTAGTTGTTCAATCACCATAATTATAGAGATTGATTGTTTATTTGATTAATCAATTAGGATACGATTAAAGTAATACGTTGATTTATATCAAAAATGCAGGCCCATGCAGGCAGGGTGAAAAAAATAAATAAATAATAAAAAAAAAAAAAATAAATAACAGCGAACACAAACGCGTATCTAATTCATTTGAAAAACACAAAAACAAATGCAGTTCACACTCGAGCGTGCACTGAAATTATCAAGACAACTGATTTGTGTCCTGTGTAAATTAAATACCTTAGGACCGAGTTATACGGACACTTTTTATCTGGTTTCCGTCATGTTATCTTAGTCTATCTATCTATCTATCTATCTATATGCTCAGGCCCAATCCCCATTTTGGGGGTAGCCGACTCAAGGTAGAGCAAGAACAGGGAAAACACAAAAACAACATAAAACAAAAAATAAACACAGATAAAAAACACAAACTCTCACACATCCAGGTCACCCAGGAGAAGACCCAGAGACCAGGGTTACCAAGGTCGCTCCAGCACTTCCCCGGCCCCTGACCACCCGGAGAGGTTCCGATCTCGGCAGGCAGACATGCAGCGGAGCCAAAGCCACAAGCCCTCCCACCACACTTCCAGGCACACCCTTCATATTAACCCACTCCGACATATGACGCGATTTTGAGCCGATTAGGGATACTTTAAAGCCTTTGTTACCATCAGGGGAATTTAGAAACCTTTAGTTTAGTTACTTCAACCTCTGCAGTTGTCTTTGAGTTAGTTGTGGGCAGAAAACTAATTTTTGGGAGGTAATTATAAGAGTGAGAGAACTCTATTTCTTATTGCTAATCTGGCAACCTATGCGTCATATGAGTCTGAAGGGGTTAATCGTCTCCCCGGGCCAGGCGCCTGATGGACTATTATCTAGTCCAACTTGCGCCCGACCCCTTACTCCAAATGACCACGTGTTCACTCAACTATTCACAAGCATTCTCCATTCACTCCTGTCCACCACCACTTCCCCTGCCTGATCTATAGTCATTCCTCTATCATCCAAAGCCTTTC
>JBAKBP010031920.1:0-23808 GCA_037953745.1 Lithodes maja
CTTACTTTCCTTCACTACTCTCTTCACCACCCTCTTACTCTCCACGTACCTCGCTCGTTTCTGTCTCTCGGAATCTTCATTCCCTCTACTACCCAACCACTCTCTATATGCTTTCTTCTTTTCTTCCACAGCTATTCTTACCTCTTCTGTCCACCATGCTGTACCTTTCACTCCCCTCCCTCTTCTCCTCACTCCACACACCTCCTCACATGCTGCACAGATCTCATCCTTAAACACCTTGCTCATCTCCTCCACTTCCTCCATAACTTCCAGGTCGAACCCACCTAGTCGTCTTTCCACTGCTCTCCTGTACTCCTCCCTGACTTCCTCCTCCTGCAACCTCTCCACCCTCCTCACCATTCCACCCTCCTCTCGCCTCCCTCCCGCTCTCCTCACCCACTTCTTTTGTATCCTAACCTTAGCTACCACTACATAATGATCAGACAGACCCCCTCCAATACCCCTATACACCCTAGCATCCATCACAGATTTCTTCATTCGTTCATCCACACATACATAATCAATATCTATTCTATATACTCAGGCCCAATCCCCACTTTTATACATTCTATTCTATTCTATATACTCAGGCCCAATCCCCACTTTTATACATTCTATCTATTCTATATACTCAGGCCCAATCCCCACTTTTATACATTCTATTCTATTCTATATACTCAGGCCAATCCCCACTTTTATACATTCTATTCTATTCTATATACTCTGGCCCAATCCCCACTTTTATACATTCTATTCTATTCTATATACTCAGGCCCAATCCCCACTTTTATACATTCTATTCTATTCTATATACTCAGGCCCAATCCCCACTTTTATACATTCTATTCTATATACTCAGGCCCCAATCCCCACTTTTATACATTCTATTCTATTCTATATACTCAGGCCCAATCCCCACTTTTATACATTCTATTCTATTCTATATACTCAGGCCCAATCCCCACTTTTATACATTCTATTCTATTCTATATACTCAGGCCCAATCCCCACTTTTATACATTCTATTCTACTCTATATACTCAGGCCCAATCCCCACTTTTATACATTCTATTCTATTCTATATACTCAGGCCCAATCCCCACTTTTATACATTCTATTCTATTCTATATACTCAGGCCCAATCCCCACTTTTATACATTCTATTCTATTCTATATACTCAGGCCCAATCCCCACTTTTATACATTCTAATTCTATTCTATATACTCAGTCCCAATCCCCACTTTTATACATTCTATTCTATTCTATATACTCAGGCCCAAGCCCCACTTTTATACATTCTATTCAATTCTATATACTCAGGCCCAATCCCCACTTTTATACATTCTATTCTATATACTCAGGCCCAATCCCCACTTTTATACATTCTATTCTATATACTCAGGCCCAATCCCCACTTTTATACATTCTATTCTATTCTATATACTCAGGCCCAATCCCCACTTTTATACATTCTATTCTATTATATATACTCAGGCCCAATCCCCACTGTTATATATTCTATTCTATTCTATATACTCAGGCCCAATCCCCACTTTTATTCATTCTATTATATTCTAAATACTCAGGCCCAATCCCCACTTTTATACATTCTATTCTATTCTATATACTCAGGCCCAATCCTCACTTTTATACATTCTATTCTATTCTATATACTCAGGCCCAATCCCCACTTTTATACATTCTATTTTATTCTATATACTCAGGCCCAATCCCCACTTTTATACATTCTATTCTATTCTATATACTCAGGCCCAATCCCCACTTTTATACATTCTATTCTATTCTATATACTCAGGCCCAATCCCCACTTTTATACATTCTATTCAATTCTATATACTCAGGCCCAATCCCCACTTTTATACATTCTATTCTATTATATTCTATATACTCAGGCCCAATCCCCACTTGTATACATTCTATTCTATATACTCAGGCCCAATCCCCACTTTTATACATTCTATTCTATTCTATATACTCAGGCCCAATCCCCACTTTTATACATTCTATTCTATTATATATACTCAGGCCCAATCCCCACTTTTATACATTCTAATTCTATTCTATATACTCAGGCCCAATCCCACTTTTATACATTCTATTCTATTCTATATACTCAGGCCCAATACCCACTTTTATACATTCTATTCTATATACTCAGGCCCAATCCCCACTTTTATACATTCTATTCTATTCTATATACTCAGGCCCAATCCCCACTTTTATACATTCTATTCTATTCTATATACTCAGGCCCAATCCCCACTTTTATATCTATCTATCTATCTATTGCCTGACGCCGTGATCCCCGAAGGGGTGGCCACGAACGAACCGCCCCCATGCACCTCTGTCCCCAGTCAGTCGACGACCCTCCCCCCAACCAGCACCGCCTTCGTTCATGTACTTCCTCACTCCATCCTTCCCACCTCATATTCGGTCTACCTCTCCCCCCTCTGTCCCTCCACCTCGCTCTCGTACACCCTCTTAGTCATTCTCTCGTTTTCCATACGTTCCATATGGCCGAACCATCTCAAGTTGTTCCTTTTCACACTTTCCAGCACATCTACCTCCACACCACACCTTCTTACTTCCTCATTAGTCTGTCTATCCCTCCATGTAACTCCGCACGCACTCCTTAAGTAATTCATTTCCACTGCTCTCACTCTTGTCTAAGTCTCTCAACCAACGTCCATGCTTCGCTTCCGTAAGTCAGTGTCGGGATTACCACACTGTCATGCAAGGACTTCTTCACTTCCATACTGACCACCCTATTTCTTGTTACTGCTTTTAGCGTTCCTACAACCCTCTTCCCCTGTTGTACCCTCTCCCGCACCTCTTCATCCATAGTCCCATCTTTACTCAACACACTGCCCAGATACTTAAAAGAGTTGACGATCTCCATAGCCTGACCGTTCAGCTTCACCTCACACTCTGTGACTTCACCCCTTTCGAAGACCATAACCTTGCTCTTCCCCGTATTTACCTTCAAATTCCGTTTTTCGCACACTGTTCCAAACTCATTTACCAGACCCTGCAACTCCCATTCATTATCACTCATCAGAACTGTATCATCCGCAAACAGCAGTATAGGTAGCTTCCACTCAATTCCCTCTCTTTTCAGCGATACACCAACATCCACTGCTCTTGATAGTATTTCTTTCATGACTCCATCCATATATACAGTAAACAACCACGGGGACATCACACACCCCTGTTTCAAACCAACATTCAGGTCAAAGAACTCGCTCTGCTCACTCTCCACACGTACTGCCGCCTTTGCACCCTCATACATACTCTTCACTGCTTTCAGCAACTTGCCCTCTACTCCGTATATTCTAAGTCCTTTCCACAAACCTTCTCTATCCAGTCTGTCATAGGCCTTCTCCAAGTCCATAAAGGCAACATACACCTTTTGTTTCTTCTCCAGATACTTCTCCACAACACAATTCAGGGTAAAAATCTGATCTACACATCCTCTTCCCTTCCTAAAACCTCCCTGCTCGTCGCCTATCCATTTCTCCGTTCTCACTCTCACTCTCTCAATCACTACCCTACTGTATACCTTCCCTACTACGCTTAGAAGACTTATTCCTCGGTGGTTACCACACACTCCTCTTTCCCCTTTGCCCTTATATAGGGGGACTATTATGCCAGTCTTCCAGTCATCGGGTGCACTCCCCTTCTCCCATGCTAGTTTACACATTTTCCATACCCATTCTATCACTATCTCACCACCATACCTCAACATTTCCCCACACACTCCATCTGTTCCTGGTGCTTTCCCCAACTTCACTCTTTTCATGGCTTCCCACACTTCTGACCTCCTGATCCCCACCTCCTCCTCCACTACTTCTCTTCTTCTCCCTCCCATACCATATCCAGCTATGTTTGCTGGCTCTTCATTCCTTACATTTAGCAACTCACTGAAGTACTCCCTCCATCTTTCGACTCTCTCTTGCTTCTCGGCTAGCATTCTCCCATTCTTATCTTTCACACCCTTACTGTTTCCCTTGCTACCTTCCCTAACTTTCTTGACTTCTTTCCAGAACAGTTTCTTACTCTCCCTCCATTTTACACTCAGATTCCTTCCAAATTCCTCATCTACTATCTTACTTTCCTTCACTACTCTCTTCACCACCCTCTTACTCTCCACGTACCTCGCTCGTTTCTGTCTCTCGGAATCTTCATTCCCTCTACTACCCAACCACTCTCTATATGCTTTCTTCTTTTCTTCCACAGCTATTCTTACCTCTTCTGTCCACCATGCTGTACCTTTCACTCCCCTCCCTCTTCTCCTCACTCCACACACCTCCTCACATGCTGCACAGATCTCATCCTTAAACACCTTGCTCATCTCCTCCACTTCCTCCATAACTTCCAGGTCGAACCCACCTAGTCGTCTTTCCACTGCTCTCCTGTACTCCTCCCTGACTTCCTCCTCCTGCAACCTCTCCACCCTCCTCACCATTCCACCCTCCTCTCGCCTCCCTCCCGCTCTCCTCACCCACTTCTTTTGTATCCTAACCTTAGCTACCACTACATAATGATCAGACAGACCCCCTCCAATACCCCTATACACCCTAGCATCCATCACAGATTTCTTCATTCGTTCATCCACACATACATAATCAATATTCTATTCTATATACTCAGGCCCAATCCCCACTTTTATACATTCTATTCTATTCTATATACTCAGGCCCAATCCCCACTTTTATACATTCTATTCTATTCTATATACTCAGGCCCAATCCCCACTTTTATACATTCTATTCTATTCTATATACTCTGGCCCAATCCCCACTTTTATACATTCTATTCTATTCTATATACTCAGGCCCAATCCCCACTTTTATACATTCTATTCTATTCTATATACTCAGGCCCAATCCCCACTTTTATAAATTCTATTCTATTCTATATACTCAGGCCCAATCCCCACTTTTATACATTCTATTCTATTCTATATACTCTGGCCCAATCCCCACTTTTATACATTCTATTCTATTCTATATACTCAGGCCCAATCCCCACTTTTATACATTCTATTCTATTCTATATACTCAGGCCCAATCCCCACTTTTATACATTCTATTCTATATACTCAGGCCCAATCCCCACTTTTATACATTCTATTCTATTCTATATACTCAGGCCCAATCCCCACTTTTATACATTCTATTCTATTCTATATACTCAGGCCCAATCCTCACTTTTATACATTCTATTCTATTCTATATACTCAGGCCCAATCCCCACTTTTATACATTCTATTCTATTCTATATACTCAGGCCCAATCCCCACTTTTATACATTCTATTCTATATACTCAGGCCCAATCCCCACTTTTATACATTCTATTCTATTATATATATTCAGGCCCAATCCCCACTTTTATACATTCTATTCTATTCTATATACTCAGGCCCAATCCCCACTTTTATACATTCTATTCTATTCTATATACTCAGGCCCAATCCCCACTTTTATACATTCTATTCTATTCTATATACTCAGGCCCAATCCTCACTTTTATACATTCTATTCTATTCTATATACTCAGGCCCAATCCCCACTTTTATACATTCTATTCTATTCTATATACTCAGGCCCAATCCCCACTTTTATACATTCTATTCTATATACTCAGGCCCAATCCCCACTTTTATACATTCTATTTTATTCTATATACTCAGGCCCAATCCCCACTTTTATACATTCTATTCTATTCTATATACTCAGGCCCAATCCCCACTTTTATACATTCTATTCTATTCTATATACTCAGGCCCAAGCCCCACTTTTATACATTCTATTCAATTCTATATACTCAGGCCCAATCCCCACTTTTATACATTCTATTCTATTCTATATACTCAGGCCCAATCCCCACTTTTATACATTCTATTCTATATACTCAGGCCCAATCCCCACTTTTATACATTCTATTCTATTCTATATACTCAGGCCCAATCCCCACTTTTATACATTCTATTCTATTATATATACTCAGGCCCAATCCCCACTTTTATATATTCTATTCTATTCTATATACTCAGGCCCAATCCCCACTTTTATACATTCTATTCTATTCTATATACTCAGGCCCAATCCCCACTTTTATACATTCTATTCTATTCTATATAATCAGGCCCAATCCCCACTTTTATACATTCTATTCTATTCTATATACTCTGGCCCAATCCCCACTTTTATACATTCTATTCTATTCTATATACTCAGGCCCAATCCCCACTTTTATACATTCTATTCTATTCTATATACTCAGGCCCAATCCCCACTTTTATACATTCTATTCTATTCTATATACTCTGGCCCAATCCCCACTTTTATACATTCTATTCTATTCTATATACTCAGGCCCAATCCCCACTTTTTCGATTTGTTTTCCTCTTTTCCATTTGGGGGGGGGGGGGGGCGACTCAAGAAATAGACCAAAAATATAACCACTGTCCCCTTAACCCCTTTAGACTCATATGACGCAGAGGTTGTCAGATTAGCAATAAGAAATAGAGTTTTCTCACTCTTATAATTACCTCTCCAAAATTAGTTTTCTGCCCACAGCTAACTCAAAGACAACTGCAGAGGTTAAAGTGTTCAAACTAAAGGTTTCTAAATACCCCTAATGGTAACAAAGGTTTTAAAGTATCCCTAATATGCTCAAAATTGCATCATATGTCGGAGAGGGTTAATCCTAGGGTGTGGTCCTATTTCAATGGTTCGTGCTAAAGGTTCCATTACATTACTCAATATAGTGTTTTTTTCCTCAACGTGGACAACATTGAATCACGAACTAGAATCACGTATTGTTGCTTCACGTTTGCCTACCATAAACTCGGTGGTCGTGAGATTTGGGTGTCTGGGCCATGTTTCAAGTAATTCTGGTTAAGGAGAGATGGGTCGTTTTTCTAGACCACTTTCTCCCTCATGTTTAGCCCCAGGTGAGGTGAGGTCAGGTGAAGGTATTGAGGGATAAGCCTTTACAACGGCACCTCGTATCTACATTCTACTTTTCCTATTTTTCTGAAGAGTGTAGAGAGGGGAGAAGGGGTTTTGGAGAGAGATGAAGCTGTTGGAGTGGCTTTGAAGATTGTAGAGAGGGGAGAAGGGGTTTTGGAGAGAGAGGAAGCTGTTGGAATGGCTATTAGTTCTCAGATTTTAAGATGCTTGCCCCACTAGTTTGTCGATTTTAAGACCTTTTGCCCCATTTCTTTGTCAATATTAAGAACGTTCGTGCTATTTAGGTGTCGATTTTTTTCCTGGCGAACGATAGTAACCCTCTAATTTTGGAAGAACCAACCTTCGGCCGGGACATTTGTCTACCGAAAAATGTACAAATTGATCTAGAAGGGGGATCTAATGGATTTTTTTTTTTTATAATTTGATGGAGGTATAAGGAGGAAACTACAAAGAAAACAAATATATATATATAATTATATATATATATATATATATATGAAATAATCGACCAAAAAGTAAACCCTTCACCCTTAAGGGGAGGTTTTTAGTTTGGTCTCTAGATATCCATCAAGCTTAAGATTACACCCCCTTGAGCCCCTTTCAAGATAAATTTGTACATTTTTCGGTAGAAAAATGTCCCGGCTGAAAGCCGGTTCCTCTTAAATTACAGGCTCGCTATCGCTCGCCAGGATAAAATCGACACCTAAATTGCACGAAAGGTCTTAAAATTGACGGAAATGGGGCGAAAGTTCTTAAAATCGCCAAACTAATGGGGCGACTTTCTTAAAATCTCAAAAGCAATGGGGCTAAACATGAGGGAGAAAGGGGTCCAGAAAAAAAATCCCTCAAGTCGATATCTCCCCTTAACTTTATGTAAATGGGTACATCTCTAGTTTGGTATTGGGGTTATTTGTATAGTTACAATATGTTATTGGAGAGGGGCTTGTACCACTAATGATTTTACAAGTATCTAAACCAGGAAATGGTATAAATTATAGTATTATTTATCTCGGATTTATATGCAAGCAGTATTGTTTGTTAAATGTGTGACGTTAACCACTCCGTTAGAACCGCATGGCTTGTCCTACAGGGACTCGCTAGGATCGCCAGGGCAGTGGATGGGGCTACAGTTTATGTATTAGAGTGTGCTTTATTTCATATGAAAGCTCGTGTCATGGGCAGTCCAGAAAGGCTCTTTGTTTTCACCCATGTCAAGGCTTTATATATTTAATTGTAAAGTATATGTTTTATCATTAACTAGTAATGATGGGATCTGGGAGAGAGAGAGAGAGAGTAGAACAGAGTGAGAGGGAGCGCGCAGTGTTTTTGTCCCGCTCGATGACGTCACGGCTGGCTGCTGTTACGACTGGGGTTCAAATATATCAGGGCTCTTATTCATTGGACTAGTAATGGCATAAATGTTACAACGGAAAGCGCTAGCTCCAACCTCTGAAGTATATTCCCAGTGAACAAAGAACACAAATACTCTACAGAGTTCTATATGCAATAATAGGCTATCAAACTCTCAATAAATGTGCGTCTACTCTAGGCTTAATGTTAGGTGAAAACAGCCTATTACTACCTATAACCGAAGGTGCTTGGTTATGGTATGCAAAGTAAGGAGGTAAGAGAAGTTACAGCTTACGTTACTTTAATCAATAAATGTCAGGCACTCCTGCATGAAAGAAAGTGCACTAAAGTCCTTCAACACTAACAAGGAATCTTCTTTAAATGTTAGATGCTGTAAAGATGCTCGTATCGGAAATGGAACCCAAAAAGGCAGGCAGTGGAACAATGCTCGTGCAGGCTATGCACACAAAAAGGCAGAATATATAATGCCGTCGGAGCCAAGAATATCCTAAACACTACAACAATAATAATAATCGCCACGACAATGCAGTACTCCTATCAACAAAAAGAGCCCAAGTCGTTTGTGTCTCAATACATCAAACTAGGCTGCGAAATGCTTGTGTAATCATAAATGGGTATGCATAAAAAGAGTAATTAGGTTAATATACTTAATGTCTACTGTGACTGATAAAGTCTAGCTAGAGTCAATGATACGAGATACTGGTGCGCATGGCATGCTGCATAGCCTAGTGCAAATCTGAAGTCTGTGCGTCAAATATTACGTTATAATGAAGGGTAGCTCTCTTGAGAAACCTTAATACCGAAGTATTAAGCGTTCTCCTGGCGTACCTCAAAGACAAACAATCGAGACTAGAACAGTGCAGAATGGTATAGGCAAAAAGCCCTCATTCGTGCATGCTCTACTCTCAATGGCACACAGACTAGAATTTACTCAATCAACTCCAGTTCTCAGGTATGTCGTGCCGCTTTTAACTGAAGCCAGCACTCATAGGAAACAATACCTATAATATCAGACTCGTAGTCTAGCATTATCTAATCCAGCAGAACACTAATAATTATAGGAAGCGGCAATATGAAAGCCAACCAATGCTTCGTGATCCACTTATCTTAACAACTAACATACACAGGTTATATCAGACCTTAACACACAATACAACTGGCCAGCATGAAGCTGATTTTGCAGAGTTAACCAGAGGGGATATACTGTTAATAAAGAGGTGGTGAAAGATATGGAGAATGAGAGAGATAGGCAGAGGAAAAGATTGTCAGGTACGGAGCGGGGATAGATAGCAAGGGAAAAAAAGATGGGTGTGTTCTAGAAACCAGATCTGAGGGAGAGAGTGGCGAGGAACCAGTATATATACTCCCACTAGCTGGAGGTGCGTGGGAAAACAGCGGTTACAAGTGATCTAGCCACTAACAAGAGCTCGCAGCATGGTAAGGGCCTCTCTCCACCAACCCCCGCGAGGCAGCCAGCCGTGACGTCATCGAGCGGGACAAAAAACACTGCGCGCCCCCTCTCACTCTGTTCTACTCTCTCTCTCTCTCTCCCAGATCCCATCATTACTAGTTAATGATAAAACATATACTTTACAATTAAATATATAAAGCCTTGACATGGGCGAAAACAAAGAGCCTTTCTGGACTGCCCATGACACGAGCTTTCATATGAAATAAAGCACACTCTAATACATAAACTGTAGCCCCATCCACTGCCCTGGCGATCCTAGTGAGTCACTGTAGGACAAGCCATGCGGTTCTAACGGAGTGGTCAACGTCACACCCCCCCCCAAGATTTTTCTCAGAGGCCCCAAGGCTCACAAAAATCTGATGGTTAGAACCCATGCTATATCTCCACTTCCCATCACCCAGCGGCAGTAAAATATCTGGCACAGTTCTTCAACAAAACATTTTTTCAAAATTATAACCCTCCCAACACAATAGGTTAAATTATATGTAGTTATGCTCCTCAAGAGCGAGCTTCTCTAGCCCAGCATTCTGAGAGGAGTGCAACTCAGAATTACTGCTATAACATACTGAAAAAATTCAACTATCAAAGAAAGTTTTTTTTATTTGATTTTTATGTTTTTAATTTGTTTATATCGGCTGCACTATAGGGGCAAGCCTAGTTTTTTCTTCTATACCAAACGCTCAACTCCTGCTTTACGACCCAATACGCTGGGCTACAACCGCGAGCCAACAAGCACCAAGCGTAAAATACTATTCAAACTAAAGCAGGAGGCTACCCGTGTGTCAATCTACTCAGGATCATATACCCTTGAACGACCATCTGCAACCACGTTGTCACAACCGGCAATATGGCGTATGTCCAGGTTATATACCAATAACCTTAGTGACCACCTGGTCAGCCTCATATTCCGATTGTGAAACTGGTCCAAGAACTTGAGAGGGTGATGATCTGGGTAAACTACAACGACCGGACCATAGGCTGGAACACAGACTTCGAAATGCCTCAGAGCAAGTACAACCGCCAGCAGCTCCTCCTCCTCGACAACAGAGCAGCTCCCCTGGGCCGAATTGTACTTGTCCGAGCAGAAACTAACAGGATGCTCCAGCCCATCATCGTCCTTTTCCACAAGGACAGCACCAGCCCCCACACCACTAGCCTCCGTTGCTAGTTGGGAAGGTAGGCTAAAGTCAGGGGCCCTGAGGATCGGGTGAGTGCACAACAGGTGTTTTACTTCTCTAAACACCTTCTCACACTCAGGCGCCCATTTGAACTTCTTATCCTTCCAGTTATCCTCCACCTGAGCTTGACTGTCCCGTTCTCCTTCTCCACCTCGACTGCTAAACGTCATCACAGGCACAGTGAGAGGCTCAGGGAGGTGCCTCCCATACTCCTTCATGGGATTAACATGACATAACTGATTGCGCTTCCGTCTGTCTGGAGTGGCTACCAAGTAAACCAGGTCCGATAGCTCCTCCACCACCCTATAAGGACCAGTGTACTTCGCGGATAAGGGGTGACCTACAAGGGGCAGTAGAATCAACACCTCCTGACCCACGTGAAACTCCCTGAGTTCAACCTTGAGGTCGTACCTGTCCTTCATGAGGGCCTGAGAGCTAGTCAAATTACGGCTAGCCAACTCCAGATTGCGCAACATCCGTTCTCGACTGTTGAGGACACACTTGAGCATAGAACAAGGTTTTTCTGCGCCCTCCCATACTTCTTCAACCATATGGAGAAGCCCTCTGACACGGTGTCCAAAGACGAGCTCATCAGGGCCGAATCCCAAACTCTCCCCAGGTACCTCCCACACAGCAAACAAAACCTGCGGGTAACCATACCGGGAAAAATACACTAGCAAGCCTCGGACCACCGTCTTCGCTGACCCATTTCTCATAGGGTACGCGTCAGGGTACCTCGTTGCTACATCTCTCGACTGTGCAACACTGTCCTCCTTCAACTCGACAGCACCGGTACCACCTTCAAGAACCTCCGGGTCTTCCAATTGCAACTTACGAATGTCCGAAGGAGCAAGCCTATCCAAGTGTTTGCGAAACAACTCATGCCCCCCTCCTACATTAAGTTTGGCCTCCCGTTGCTCTCTCTCTGCGTACCGTTGTTGTCTCATCGTCTTTTTAAGCCCATCCACTGCCTTCTCAGGAACAGTTAATGGGTCTTCTCTAGACTCGAAATGTGGTCCTAATAATGAGTCCCCGAGAATGTCCGCTGATACTAAACTCTCAACCGCATCAACTTTCAACCCCTTCTCGGTATCCTTCCTCCGCTGATCTAAAGATTGTTGACCAGAATGTGACTCCCTGGATGCAGAATCTCCGGTGACAACACACGCCATAGGCTGTCCCGGACACCTCTCAACCCACTCCTGCTCCTCCCTACTCACGTCGGCCGGCTTCTCGGCAACGACCAAGAGGGGAGCCTCAGAAGTAGGTCCCGCAAAGTCGTTGCCGAGAAGGAGGTCGACGCCCCCAACAGGTAACTTCTCCACAATCCCTACATCCAGGTCACGAGTCACACCATCAACTTCCACCTTCATTCTCACAAGCGGGTATGACCTTGTCGCATTAACTCCCTGAACCACAACCACCCGCGCCGTATTGACAGGTTTACCAGTGAAATTTCTCAACAGTGTTTGCGATGCCCCAGTGTCACGCAAAATTCTCACCTCATGTCTTCTACCCCCCCACTCCACACAACCGAGTCCCCTGTGGTCACTAAAGGCATCACGGACAGGGAATAAGCCTTCCGGATCCTTCTGCACTGGCAGTGTATTTACCTCGGAAGAAATGCCTCTAACAAACTCCGATGTCCTCTTGAACACTCCAATGCCGTGAGCAAAAGACACGGCTGCCGGAGGAGGTCGACAAGGGCACTCATTTGCCTTATGACCCTCCTGGTGGCAACTAAAACACATAAATTTCGGTTTCGGCTTATACTGTGATGTAAAAGGCCCCTGACTTTTCACATACGGTGTGGTGTAAGGTTTGGATTCAGTTTTAGTTTCATGGCTCTTCTGTTTAAATGTGTCATTGTTACGGGGAGGGGGAGGATAACGGTCCTTAGCACTTACATCGTACTTCTGTGAGGACCCGCAACCCCGAGTCAACGACAGCCGTCGATCAGCCATTTCTGCTGCTTCGACTAGAGTTCTTGGGTTTTTCTCCTTCAAGTTCAAAGTTAGATCACCGCCCGTACTCTTAAAGAACTGCTCCAACATCATTAACTGCTTAATTTCATCAAATGTTGTGACCTTCTCAGATCGGAGCCAGTTCCCCATAGCATCGGACAAGTCCCGGGCGTGTTCCAAAAAGGTGCTATCTCTTCCCTTAGTTACACCCCGGAACTTCAAACGGTACGTTTCTGGTTGCAATTCGTAAGCCCTCAGGACAGCCTCCTTGAGATCCTCGTACACAATACATAACTCCAAAGGTAACGCATCGTAGGCTTTAAGACCCTTGCCTATTAATCTAGAGGATACAAGTGCTGCCCATTTATTCTCTGGCCACTGGTGTTCCTGGCACTTCTTCTCAAAGCGTGTGAAAAATTCTGTTACACCACTCTCATCAAACACCGGAACCAGTTTCAATAAGTGCGAGAGAGACTGCTCATGAACACGGTTACCAGCCCCAAGTCGCTGTCCCGTTGTCTCTACTCGCGACTTCTCTACATCCATGTCGGCACAGTACCTAGTCGACTCATCTTGGATTTTTGCTAGCTCTATGTGCTCATGACTGATAGTTTTTCTCTCATCTATCTTGGCTAATTCTAATTGCTGCTGAAGCTCACATGCCCTGATAGCCTTTCTCTCTTCGATCTTAGCTAATTCGAGCTGAAGCAATAATTCTGGAGATAACCCTGAAGGAGGTGAAATTACCGGTGGTCCCCCCAGGGGCAACCAACCCTGCCAGTCACCACCCACCTGTGGAAGCGTACCCGGGGTCGGCAAACTACTGGGATGGCTGGGAGTCGAGTGTAGGGGAAGCATGGCCGAAGGGCTTTGAGCACTCAACCCATCTCGCTCACCAGTCACCCTGCCCAGTACACACGTTATCAAGTTATCCCTGGTCATGCTGCTAGTACCCGCATGACCGATAGCTGTGGCCAGGCATTGAAGACCGTACCGATTCACACCCACCAACCGCTCGGCAGTAACAGGCCATTGCAAAAATATCCTAGCATCCTCCTCACAGTTCACCTGATTAACCACATCATCACACTGCTGTTCCTCAGTCTCGACATTTCGTACTGTGTCTCCATTCTCCTCTGATCCGGTATAAGACATGATGCTCACACAAATTTCTCACCACAATATTCAGAAAAGAAGCACCCCAAACTCTTATACCTCGATATACACACACAAATTCTCGGAAATACTCAAGGGCTATACTATGTTGCAAAAAATATATATATTCTTGCTGATCCCCGCAAAATATTCTCCAAAACAACAAATGTTCCCTGCTAATAAATGTAGGTTCACCAAATCCTAGGTAAGGTCGCCATTTGTTACGACTGGGGTTCAAATATATCAGGGCTCTTATTCATTGGACTAGTAATGGCATAAATGTTACAACGGAAAGCGCTAGCTCCAACCTCTGAAGTATATTCCCAGTGAACAAAGAACACAAATACTCTACAGAGTTCTATATGCAATAATAGGCTATCAAACTCTCAATAAATGTGCGTCTACTCTAGGCTTAATGTTAGGTGAAAACAGCCTATTACTACCTATAACCGAAGGTGCTTGGTTATGGTATGCAAAGTAAGGTGGTAAGAGAAGTTACAGCTTACGTTACTTTAATCAATAAATGTCAGGCACTCCTGCATGAAAGAAAGTGAACTAAAGTCCTTCAACACTAACAAGGAATCTTCTTTAAATGTTAGATGCTGTAAAGATGCTCGTATCGGAAATGGAACCCAAAAAGGCAGGCAGTGGAACAATGCTCGTGCAGGCTATGCACACAAAAAGGCAGAATATATAATGCCGTCGGAGCCAAGAATATCCTAAACACTACAACAATAATAATAATCGCCACGACAATGCAGTACTCCTATCAACAAAAAGAGCCTAAGTCATTTGTGTCTCAATACATCAAACTAGGCTGCAAAATGCTTGTGTAATCATAAATGGGTATGCATAAAAAGAGTAATTAGGTTAATATACTTAATGTCTACTGTGACTGATAAAGTCTAGCTAGAGTCAATGATACGAGATACTGGTGCGCATGGCATGCTGCATAGCCTAGTGCAAATCTCAAGTCTGTGCGTCAAATATTACGTTATAATGAAGGGTAGCTCTCTTGAGAAACCTTAATACCGAAGTATTAAGCGTTCTCCTGGCGTACCTCAAAGACAAACAATCGAGACTAGAACAGTGCAGAATGGTATAGGCAAAAAGCCCTCATTCGTGCATGCTCTACTCTCAATGGCACACAGACTAGAATTTACTCAATCAACTCCAGTTCTCCGGTATGTCGTGCCGCTTTTAACTGAAGCCAGCACTCATAGGAAACAATACCTATAATATCAGACTCCTAGTCTAGCATTATATAATCCAGTAGAACACTAATAATTATAGGAAGCGGCAATATGAAAGCCAACCAATGCTTCGTGATCCACTTATCTTAACAACTAACATACACAGGTTATATCAGACCTTAACACACAATACAACTGGCCAGCATGAAGCTGATTTTGCAGAGTTAACCAGAGGGGATATACTGTTAATAAAGAGGTGGTGAAAGATATGGAGAATGAGAGAGATAGGCAGAGGAAAAGATTGTCAGGTACGGAGCGGGGATAGATAGCAAGGGAAAAAAAGATGGGTGTGTTCTAGAAACCAGATCTGAGGGAGAGAGTGGCGAGGAACCAGTATATATACTCGCACTAGCTCGAGCCGCGTGGGAAAACAGCGGAGACTAGGAGTCTGATATTATAAGGTATTGTTTCCTATGAGTGCTGGCTTTAGTTAAAAGCTGCACGACATACCTGAGAACTGGAGTTGATTGAGTAAATTCTAGTCTGTGTGCCATTGAGAGTAGAGCATGCACGAATGAGGGCTTTTTGCCTATACCATTCTGCACTGTTCTAAGCTCGTTGTTTGTCTTTGAGGTACGCCAGGAGAACGCTTAATACTTCGGTATTAAGGTTTCTCAAGAGAGCTACCCTTCCCTATAACGTAATATTTGACGCACAGACTTGAGATTTGCACTAGGCTATGCGGCATGCCATGCGCACCAGTACCTCGTATCATTGACTCTAGCTAGACTTTATCAGTCACAGTAGACATTAAGTATATTAAACCAAGTACTCTTTTTATGCATACCCATTTATGATTACACAAGCATTTCGCAGCCTAGTTTGATGTATTGAGACACAAACGACTTAGGCTCTTTTTGTTGATAGGAATACTGCATTGTCGTGGCGATTATTATTATTGTTGTAGTGTTTAGGATATTCTTGGCTCCGACGGCATTATATATTCTGCCTTTTTGTGTGCATAGCCTGCACGAGCATTGTTCCGCTGCCTGCCTTTTTGGGTTCCATTTCCGATACGAGCATCTTTATAGCATCTAACATTTAAAGAAGATTCCTTGTTAGTGCTGAAGGACTTTAGTGCACTTTCTTTCATGCAGGAGTGCCTGACATTTATTGATTAAAGTAACGTAAGCTGTAACTTCTCTTACCACCTTACTTTGCATACCATAACCAAGCACCTTCGGTTATAGGTAGTAATAGGCTGTTTTCACATAACATTAAGCCTAGAGTAGACGCACATTTATTGAGAGTTTGATAGCCTATTATTGCATATAGAACTCTGTAGAGTATTTGTGTTCTTTGTTCACTGGGAATATACATCAGAGGTTGGATCTAGCGCTTTCCGTTGTAGCATTTATGCCATTACTAGTCCAATGAATAAGAGCCCTGATATATTTGAACCCCAGTCGTAACAAATGATACAATCAATGTTATCATACTTCTTCGCAACTATTATTTATATAAAGCATATATGAATTCCAATTAATATTTCTCCTAGTATAATGACGCGTTAAGGGGAGATTTTAACTTAAGGGGGAGTTTCCTCTGGACCCTATCTCCCTCATGTTTAGCCCCATTAGTTTGAGATTTTAAGACGCTTGCCCCATTAGTTTGGCGATTTTAAAACTTTTCGCTCCATTTATGTCAATGAAGACCTTTCGTGCCATTTAGGTGCCGACATTTTCCTGGCGAGCGATAGCGAGCCTGTAATTTAGGATGCAGCGGCCTTCGGCCGGGATATTTTACCGAAAAATGTACAAATTTATCTCGATGGGGGGTCTAGGGGGTATTTTCTAAGATTGATGGAGGTCTAGCGAGTAAACTAGAAACCTCCCCTTAATTAATGACCGCAATTAATCTTTCTACCTTTGCATACATTAACCCCTTCTGTACCGGCGACGTATATTGATTTTATTCTGGCTATTACTTAACGATAATGTTCAGTTTAAAAAGGGCCTCCAGTAATTAGCAGGTTTCGAACTAGCTCACTTAACCCTTTTTACTACCACAGATCCTTCTTAAACTGCATTAAATCGTCTAAATATAGCTAGCATATAATAAAAAGACGTCGCCGGTACAAAAGGGGTTAAAACATTCCTAAGTATTGAGCTCTGGGGTTAATTACTATGTATTATAATAAATCATAGGTAACAAGCAATTAAACTTGACGCATCACACTACGACATAATCAGTAATTTATTAAGATGGGTAATTGCTATGGAGAGGAATGGTTCAAACCAATAAGACGATGTTACGTGAATGAAAATGCAGCTGGTTGAACCGCCCACAACGAGAGGCAGGGATGTGAGTTTATTTCTACAACCTATACCCTGTTTCTTTTCAACTGACGGTAAATTGACGACTTGCGAGTTTCAGGCTATAATGAAGTTGGAGCCGTGAACATCGATATGAAACAGAAATGCAATAAGAATGTACGTTTCTGATGGATAAATGGTATGTTGAATTGGGTTTTATGTATTTATATATGTACTACGACCGTATTTTAGCTGTACATTCTGTTAAATAACGCTCCAAATTCCTTATAGAACGAAACTCGCAAGTCGGCAATTGCAAAGTTCCCATAAGGATTGCTCAGTTATTTTGTAGATTTTGTAGTGAAATATGGTGCTAATTATATAAACTTGGTCTTATTATGATGCAGAGACGTAGTAGTTTCATATTTTTCCTTTAAGTATCGATACAGTAGCTGCTAAGGGATTAAATTTACCGTCAGCTGAAAAGAAACGGAGTATAGTTATGAGCAGCCTTACAGTATCACGCACACATAGCTATTACAGATATTAGTATGTATTTACTGTATCATCATAGCTATATGTCAAAATATAAATGGAATTGTCAAAAACGAATTCTACTTTATCAAGGAATAGGCTAAGACTGTAATTTAAACTTGCCATTATTAACTCAGAAATAGGTACTAATAAAATAACATAAGTATATGTAGCCTTGTATCGGCTCTCCGTGTTCTTAGCTATCAATATGGAACAGCGTCTCGTCTGATGGACTCACTACGTTCATATAATACCGCTTCAATAATGTTTTTTAATTGATTAGGTTAAAGCTTATATACTTATATAATATACATAATACTTTATAGTACTAAACTAGAGTAGGTTAGGGAAAAGTCAGGTTAAGTTAAGGTAGGTTAACTAGGAAAAGTTGACAGAATGAAGAGGAGCACTTTATTGACAGGCGCCGAAGGACCTAGCGCCTGTTAGTGACCTGAAGAAGCTATCTGCGAAACGTTGTCAATAAAGTGCTCCTCCTCAAATGGTATTTATATTCACTAGGTTAACTAATTTTGGTGTGACCCTATGAACGAATAGCGCCATCTCGGTTGCGAAAAATGAAATCGCGGGTGGGAAAAGCTGTTCTGTCCCCAGCTTCTGACACCCCCGAGCTGGGTTGTTTGTGGTCAGCTTCGTACGCGTCCCTATCGCCATAAAGCTACGATGTAGACTGGTAATTATAAGGCGTCTTTACTCGCGAGTTTGAGGGGTCGGCATTGTGGCTTTATCCTTTATTATAATTAAATAGCGAGTCTGCCCGTTCAATTCTTTTGTTCATGTCTAGTCTTGGGTCGTGGCCTGGCCTGGGAGAGGACCTCAAATTATGCCTTGGTCCTTTTGTTACTGGAGAGAGCCATAATGGATGTCTGTTTAAGGGGATACTGGTTCATGTTTGGAATATATCTATATTTATCTATTTTTTTTAGTTATCTCGCTAGACCTCCATCAAGCTAAAAAAACAAAAAAACAAAAAAAAACACACACCCTAGACCCCTTTTCAAGCTAAATTTGTACATTTTCCGGTAGAAAAATATCCCGCTAGAAGGCCGATTCCACCTGTAATTACAGGCTCGCTTTCGCTCGCCAGGAAAAAAATACACATAAATGGCACAAAAGGTCTTAATACTGACAAAGAAATGGGTCGAAAGGTCTCAAAATCGCCAAACTAATGGGCCGAACGTCTTAAAATCTGAAAACTAATGGGGCTAAACATGAGAGGGAAGGGGGTCCAGAAAAACCAACAACCTCCACCTTAAGTACACGTTAGGCCGCAAGAGGAGGAGGACGGGACTGACGGACGGAGTAAGAAGAAGAATGATGAGGACGAATGTGAGGAGAATGATCAGGGCAAATGTGAGGAGAATGATCAAGGCGAATGTGAGGAGAATGATCAGGGCGAATGTGAGGAGAATGAGGACGAATGTGAAGATAATGAGGACGAATGTGAGGATAATGAGGATGAATGAGAGGATAATGAGGACGAATGTGAGGAGAATGATCAGGACGAATGAGAGTAGAACGAGTATGAATGTGTGAAGAATGATGAAGACGAATGTGAGAGAATGAACAGGACGAATGTGAGGAGAATGAGGACAAATGTGAGGAGAATGAGGACAAATGTGAGGAGAATTAGGAGGACGAATATGAGGAGAATGAGGACGAATGTGAGGAGAATGAAGAGGATGAATGTGAGGAGAATGAGGACGAATGTGAGGAGAATGAGGAGGACGAATGTGAGGAGAATGATCAGGACGAATGTGAGGAGAATGAGGACGAATGAGAGTAGAATGAGGATGAATGTGTGGAGAATGAGGACGAATGTAAGGAGAATGAGGACAAATGTGAGGTGGATGAAGAGGACGAATGTGTGAAGAGGACAAATGTGAGGAGAATGAAGAGGACGAATGTGAGGAGAATGAAGAGGACGAATGTGAGGAGAATGCAGAGGACGAATGTGAGGAGAATAAAGACGAATGTGAGGAGAATGAGGACGAATGTGAGGAGAATGAGGGTGAATGTGAGGAGAATGAGGACGAATGTGAGGAGAATGAGGGTGCATGTGAGGAGAATGAGGACGAAAGTGAGGAGAATGAGGGCGAAGGTGAGAAGAATGATGAGGACGAATGTGAGGAGAATGACGAGGACGAATATGAGGGAAGAATGAAAAGGAGGACGTGGATGGAGGTATGAGGATGAGGATGAAACTGAGGGATGGGACAAATTAAGGGGAGATGGGCGTATTTATTTGTTGTGACGCATGTCGAGTATGAGCATGCTGTACAGAACGCCCAGTCAGGCCCCACCCTCGCTAGGATCGTCAGGGCAGGAACTTTGGCTGTAGTCTGTGTAGAGTTTCCTAACTCAGTTTATGTGAACCGTTGTACTATAAGTATTATCATTATGTATTTTGTTTTCTTCTAAGTCAACGAGTTCTATTTTATATCATTAGATATAAGTATTGTGTGTGGGACTTATATGTAATGATGAGAGGAGAGAGAGAGAGATATTACGTAACGGGGACCAGTGAGTGCGCCACGCGGGCAGATAGGCCTAATTCCCTCCTCCCTCCTCCCTTCCTCCCTTTCAGCGCGTGGGAAGTTCTTTGTCGATCCCAGATTGAGAGAGAATATGACGTCATGATTGCCAGTGGGCGGTCCTTAAGTAGTTTGAGATATGCCGCTAGAGGGCCGAGTATAAAAAGAGAGGTTCTTGCCACCATTCTTCAGAACTCATCAGGCAAAGCGACTTCTCATATCCCTTGCAACTATCCATATTCTTCCGACTGATGTGAACTTTCTCTACTCTCTGAACAGCCTATCTTCTTCTCTTCTCGTCCCTGTTTAACCTCCATGACCCCTTTGGTGCAGATTTAGTCAGCCAAAGTATTATCGCTTGAGTTCTCACGAGATAAGTGCCTGTTAGATAGCCTATTTTTGGAAGGGTTAACTAGAATAGGATTGATTGATGTTTGTTGCACTCGTATATGCATTTCCCTGTGTGCGATTATTCATGTTCCTGTTTTCTGCTGGTTTAGGCAATGCTAGACTGGGATAGGGTTTCTGAGTTGTGATTTCCTATGAGTACTAGGTTGCGGTTGAACCAGTACAATTGCAACGGAGACGTGGAACGCCTAGGTGGTCTTTCTGACTGTGTACCGTGGGAGTTTAGCACTGTGTTGCGAGTGAGGGCTTTTGCCTCGGCCACCCAACACTGTGCTATCTCATTTGCTTGACTTTGAGAGGATCGCCAGGAGAGAACCAGATACTAGTGATCTGGATCTCTCAAGAGAGCATCCCGTCAATTAACGTAATTTGGCCGCACAGTCTTAAGGACCTCGCTAGGCTACGAGCCGCTTGCTCAGCCATTGTTTCCTAACCTTAGATATCCCAGCTAGACTTTGCTCGACCAGCAGATACAGCATAGTATTGAAGCTTCTCCTTATGTATATTATTGTTGATGCACTATTGATTTCATGTGTGGCACGCTTAGCTGCTTCAGAGATTAGTGGCCCACGAGCACAATCTTAGTAGGCTATTGCCAGTGCATTGTCGGAGTACTTCTTCTTAATGTTTGCCACATCCTATTGCTTATTCTTATAATTCTTCTTATGTCAATTTAAAGCCTTTAATTACCAGTGAGTTATTCATTAAATTGCTGTTCAAAATCCGATACTTACTTCTTATGAGTATTCGAGAAGCATCTAACTTATCAGAAGATTCCTTGCTTGATGCTCGAGGACTATTGTTTAACGTAACGTAATAGTGCCGATCCGAAGTAGAGGGTGGAGGACTTCTTAAGTTCTTAGTTCAAGGGTGGATTACTTCGGCTTCGGCCAACACTATTCTTTAGTGTTGTAGTACTTTCTTCTTTGTTTGATTGTTGACCAGACTAGATAACTCCCGTCTAGTTATTAGTCTGTTGTGTGAAACGCTAGTACCGAGTTCTTGTATACCCCGTTATAGCAGATAGAACTCTGGAGGGTAGTGGTGTTTTTTGTTCGGCTGGCAGTACTCTGGGGTTGGGATCGTGTGTTTCCGTTGTGGCAGCGAGCCATACTCGAGTCCTGTGTAAGAGCCCTAGTGTACCCGAGTGCCCGGTCGTAACAAATGGCGACCTTGCTTAGGATTTTGTGAACAGTATAATTTTTTGCAGAGTTGTACAACATTTGTTTGTTCGTACTTTAGCGTACATATTGAAGAATATTTTTTTTTGTAAGGCAATTAGGAGAGCATTTAAGAGACTCCAGTTAATTTAGTAATTAGTGCTTGCATAAGGGAGTTTAACACTTTTGTCTCGAGAATTTTTTGGTGAACTTCAGTATGTCGGGCCCTAGTACTGACGAGGAGCGAGAGATGCTAAGTGAGGAGGTGCCGTTAGTAACTAGTGAGGAGGATGCTAGACTTTTTGTGAGTAAGCGGTACCACGTGACGGAGGAGAGGCTGACTGGGGTGAATGTTTATGGCTTGCACCTGATAGCCAAGGTTTTGGGTCTATCCAATGTAGGAGGGATGTCCAAGGGGGAGCTGATTTCCTGGGTGTTGCGTGGGCGACATGGGGTTTCGGAGGGGAGGGCGTTTGGGGGGGTTCCTCCCCAGATCCCCTCTCACTCGACTCCCACAGTGCCGTCCACTCAGTTGCCGGAGGTTAGCACTCTCCCACAGAGGGATGAGCAGTGGAAGATTGGAGTGCCCTCGGGCGGTGCGTATGGTGGTTCCCCAGTTCTTGCCCCCCCTCCTTCAGTAGTGGCAGCTCCCTCTTCCGGCCTGTCTCCTGAGATGATATTTAAACTCGAGCTTGCTAAAATGGAGAATGAGGTTAGGAAGCAGGAGAATGAGACTAGGAGGCATGAGATTGAGGTTAGGAGGCACGAGGCTGAGCTTAGGTACGACTCAGAGAAATATTGTGCTCAAATAGATTTAGATAAGACTCGTGCAGAGTCGACAGGGATTCGGATGGGCCGTGAGGGCCAAGTAAGAGAACAGTCCTTGTCCCACTTAGTCAAGTTGGTGCCGGCATTTAGTGAAACTGAAGTCACAGAATTTTTTAATCGTTTTGAGAAGAAGTGTAGGGAGCATAATTGGCCTGAAGAGAAGTGGGCAGCTCTGGTCTCCTCAAGACTTACGGGTAAGGGTCTGAAGGCTTATGATGCACTGCCTTTAGAGTCTTGCATTGACTACCCAGAATTGAAGAGAGCTGTCCTACGGGCATACGAGTTGCAACCAGAAACATATCGATTGAAGTTTCGGGGTGTTACAAAGACTAGGGAGGCGACCTTTCTTGAGCATGCCCGGGACTTAAAAGATGCACTTACAAACTGGACACGTTCTGAGAAAGCTGAGACGGCCGAACAGTTGACGGAGCTGTTTCTGCTCGAGCAGTTTTATAAGTGTACAGGTGCAGAAATGACTTTAACTATTAAAGAAAAGAATCCAAAAACTCTACAGGAGGCAGCTGAGATGGCTGACCTCCGGCTATCATTAATTCGTGGGTGCGGGTCTGCCCAGCGTAGTGAGGCAGGTAACAAGGGGCGTGACGCCCCACCCCCCCGAGTTAGTAATATATCTTATGCAAACAAGTACAAGAGTTATGATACCAAGACTGACCACAAG
>JBAKBP010031921.1:0-23808 GCA_037953745.1 Lithodes maja
CTAGGGGGGTGCTATTTTAAGGGGTCTAGGGGGTGCTATTTTAAGGGGGTCTAGGGGGTGCTATTTTAAGGGGTTCTAGGGGGTGCTATTTTAAGGGGGTCTAGGGGGTGCTATTTTAAGGGGGTCTAGGGGGTGCTATTTTAAGGGGGTCTAGGGGGTGCTATTTTAAGGGGGTCTAGGGGGTGCTATTTTAAGGGGGTCTAGGGGGTGCTATTTTAAGGGGGTCTAGGGGGTGCTATTTTAAGGGGGTCTAGGGGGTGCTATTTTAAGGGGTTCTAGGGGGTGCTATTTTAAGGGGGTCTAGGGGGTGCTATTTTAAAGGGGGTCTAGGGGGTGCTATTTTAAGGGGGTCTAGGGGGTGCTATTTTAAGGGGGTCTAGGGGGTGCTATTTTAAGGGGGTCCAGGGGGTGCTATTTTAAGGGGGTCTAGGGGGTGCTATTTTAAGGGGGTCTTGGGGGGCTATTTTAAGGGGGTCTAGGTGGTGCTATTTTAAGGGGGTCTAGGGGGTGCTATTTTAAGGGGGTCTAGGGGGTGCTATTTTAAGGGGGTCTAGGGGGTGCTATTTTAAGGGGGTCTAGGGGGGGCTATTTTAAGCTTGATGAAGGTCTAGCGAGGAAACTAAAAAGTAAATCAAGAGGCACGAAAGGTCTTGATATTGATATAGAAATGGGACGAAAGGTTGTAAAATCAACAACCTAATGGGGCTAAACATGAGGAATAAGAGGGACCAGAAACACGACCCATCTCCCCTTAAAGAACCGCATCCATACACCACAACACAACCACACACCACAAATTGTCACATTGGGCCCAAATTTGGCAAATGAGTTTCAATGCGGATAAATGTAAAGTACTACATATCGGATACCTAAATGAGAAAGCAAACTATTCGATGAATGGCACTCAGCTTAAGAATGTAAACAGAGAAACCGATCTGGGAGTAACAATATCGAGTAACCTAAAACCGAGTCAACAATGTTCAGAAGTTGTTAAGAAGGCAAACAAAATAATTGGCTTTATAGGCAGATCATTTGAGCATAAATCCAAAGACGTAATCCTAACCCTTTACAATTCCTTAGTCCGCCCTCTTCTGGAATACTGCGTTCAATGCTGGTGCCCTTATTACCAAAAAGACATAAACAAGCTAGAACGAGTTCAACGTAGAGTTACCAAAATGATACCTAGCCTAAAGAACAAACCATACGAAGAGCGTCTTAGAGAATTAAATATATTTCCTTTAACCCAGCGCAGATTAAGAGGTGACTTAATTCAAGTGTTCAAAATCATCAAAGGCATCGACAATATGAACTGTAGTAAGTACTTCACTATCGACCAATCTAATTACACGCGGGGAAACTGTTGCAAAATTATTGGTAAATCTTTTAACTCACACGAATCTAAGAATTTCTTCTTCAATCGAGTTGTCAACTTGTGGAATGGGCTTCCCCGAGACGTTATAGACTGCAGCACCGTTGATTCATTTAAATTCCGCCTAGACAAATATCTCGCATCAAACCCGCGTCTGACTGCGTTGTAAATGAATAACTTTATTTTATCCTCCCCTCAGTTACTAACCCATATGTCCCCTACTAACTTCCTAGTCCTGCCACGTTAGTGGCAGGGCAGTAGTTCCCTTTCCAATGTTCCCTTACCCACTCTAAACCACTGTTTGGACACTTGATCCTCAGTGTTTTGGAGGACAAGCAGCCTAGAAGGGTCACTAGATCTGTTGTTGCTTGATTTCCTTTGTACTCCTTTGTACACAACTTGCCCTCATAGACCTCTCAACTCCAACCTTTATTTATTATTATGTATTATGTGAAATAGCCTCCAATTATAATCAATGCTTTCACAAGTTTTGAATTGTAATTACGTGGGCTAATTTATTATAATGATTCGCGCTAAAGCAAAATTCACTTTCATATTATATATATATATATACCGGTATATATATATATATATATATATATATATATATATATATACTATATATATATATATATATATATATATATATATATATATATATATATATACTGTATATATATATATATATATATATATATATATATTATATATATGTGTGTGTGTGTGTGTGTGTGTGTGTGTGTGGCGAAAGAGAGTTAACCCCTTCTGTACCGGCGACGTCTCATTTTATCTATTCTCGCTATATTTAGACGATTTTATGCTGCTTCGGAAGTACCTGTGGTATATGAAAATAATTAATAGATAGTTCGAATAATAATAATACAAATAATTATCAATAACTGGTCTAAAATGAAAAAAGACGAAAGAACTTTGCGGGAGGGAATATGAGAGTCAAAATAAAGATTGTGGATATGAATTCGGTCAAACTAACGAGGCAAAAACTTATGCAAATGGAGTCGTGTGTGAAGGGGTGGAATGTATGAGGAGGAAGAGGGGAGAGAGGAGAGCATAAAGTGAAGAGGAAGAGGGGAATTGCAGGGAATAGAGGATGCACAATATATGGAAAGTGGAGATGGACAGAAGAGGAGGGAAGGGAAAATGAGAAGGAAGAGGAGAAAAGGAAGGTAAGGATGATAAATAAGGGGAAGGAAATATTAAATAAAGGTGGCATAAGAAGGAAGAGGAGTAATAAACAGAAAGGAGAAAAGGAAGGTAAGGATGATAAATAAGGGGAAGGAAATATTAAATAAAGGTGGCATAAGAAGGAAGAGGAGGAATAAACAGAGAGGAGAAAAGGAAGGTAAGGATGAAAAATAAGGGGAAGGGAAAATTAGATGAAGGTGACATAGGAAGAAAGATGGTGAATAGAAGGGAGGAGGAAAGGAAGGTAAGGATAACAAACCTATTATATTCAGCTTAGTAGACATCTCCCGTGCTTAAATATTACTGGGATCACACGTAATTGTCGTTTGCCTTAGATAGCCCCTTAAAGTGGAGGTAGTTGTTTATCCTGGACCCCCTTCTCCCGCATGTATAGCTCCATTAGTTTTCAGATTTTAAGACGTTCGGCCCATTAGTTTGTCGATTTTAAGATTTTTCGCCCCATTTCTTCGTTAATATTAAGACTTTTGGGTCATTTAGGTGTCGATTGTTTTCACTTAACCCTTTTTTACTACGACAGATCATTCTTAAACTGCACAAAATCGTCCACATATAGCTAGAGAAAAACATTGAAAAGACGTCGCCGGTAAAGATGGGGTTAAGGATAAAACGTGACAGTATTAGGCTGCACATGCTCGATTGTTATGTGCTCATATCACTAATCCAAATAATTATCATCAAAACTGTTATATTGCCAAGCTAGTACACTTTGAGTACCTTACTACTGTCAAGGGGAGATGGGACGTTTTTCTGGCCCCATTTCGCTCGATTGTTTAGCCCCATTAGTTTTCAGATAGTTAGACGTTTGTCCCATTAGTTTGTCGATGTTGAGACCTTTCGCCCCATTTCTTTGTCAATATTTAGACCTTTCGTTCCATTTAGGTGTCAATTTATCCATGGCGAGAGATAGCGAGCCTGTAATTTTAGAAGAAATCGGCCTTCGGCCAGGACATTTTTCTATCGAAAAATGTATAAATTGATCTTGAAAGGAGGTCTAGGAGTTGTTTTGTTAAGCGTAATGTAGGTCTAGCGAGCAAAAAAAAAGAAAAAAAAAATATATATATACCGGTATATATATATATATATATTGAGAATATATCACAAATACACGTGAGCCACTAAATGTTTCTAGTCTCTCAGTGGGGATCGAACCATCGACCATCAGGATGATAGCCGACGCTTTAATCAATTACACCACGGCAGTCTAAAAGACACTCAGCCTTCTATCCTATTTATGTTAGGGAGAAGGGAAACCCACTAGGCGAATATATTTCAATTCAAACCTAGTTGTAGGATCCATATTTCCAGAATACCATACACGATGGTGGGTCGATGGTTCAATCCCCACCGAGAGACTAGAAACATTTAGTGGCTCACGTGTATTTGTGATATATTCTCAATATTTGTAACTCTCATGCTTTGTGGGTTAGAATTAAATGAAATCAATTTCTACCCGAGTTGCGTCGGGACACTCAAAAATCCGTGTATGGTATTCTGGAAATATGGATCCTACAACTAGGTTTGAATTGAAATATATTCGCCTAGTGGGTTTCCCTTCTCCCTAACATAAATAGGATAGAAGGCTGAGTGTCTTTTAGACTGCCGTGGTGTAATTGATTAAAGCGTCGGCTATCATCCTGATGGTCGATGGTTCGATCCCCACTGAGAGACTAGAAACATTTAGTGGCTCACGTGTATTTGTGATATATTCTCAATATTTGTAACTCTCATGCTTTGTGGGTTAGAATTAAATTAAATCAATTTCTAACCGAGTTGCGTCGGGACACTCAAAAATCCGTGTATGGTATTCTGGAAATATGGATCCTACAACTAGGTTTGAATTGAAATATATTCGCCTAGTGGGTTTCCCTTCTCCCTAACATAAATAGGATAGAAGGCCGAGTGTCTTTTAGACTGCCGTGGTGTAATTGATTAAAGCGTCGGCTATCATCCTGATGGTCGATGGTTCGATCCCCACTGAGAGACTAGAAACATTTAGTGGCTCACGTGTATTTGTGATATATTCTCAATATTTGTAACTCTCATGCTTTGTGGGTTAGAATTAAATGAAATCAATTTCTACCCGAGTTGCGTCGGGACACTCAAAAATCCGTGTATGGTATTCTGGAAATATGGATCCTACAACTAGGTTTGAATTGAAATATATTCGCCTAGTGGGTTTCCCTTCTCCCTAACATAAATAGGATAGAAGGCCGAGTGTCTTTTAGACTGCCGTGGTGTAATTGATTAAAGCGTCGGCTATCATCCTGATGGTCGATGGTTCGATCCCCACTGAGAGACTAGAAACATATAATATATATATATATATATATATATATATATATATATATATATATAAATATATATATATATATATACACACGGGTAAAAAAATAGCCACTACCCCTTTATTACGTAAAGCGAGTTAATGGATTTAAATAGTTACATATCAATATAGCAAGTTGTGTTTGTTTGTTTGTTTTTCATTTGTTCCCTTTGTTATATTTTAAGAACATCCAACATTGCATTTTGTTTTCATTGTCTTTAAAAGATCCATAAGGATGATCAAACTGCTAACTCCTTCAGTTCGATAATGAGTTATTCATATATTGGCATTGGCAATACATTATATTCAGTTTAGGAAAGATATGTGGGTGTTAAAAAGCTTAACTGAGATAGTTGTGACGACTTTAAGTTTAGAGGACCTTCCTAGTCTTAATAAAACCATCTAACGATATTCATACGACAATTAAACAGCCTCACCGTACGTAAAGGATTCAGGGGAATTATCAGAGGCGTCTACAGTGTTAAATTGTTGTTCCTATAGTGTTTGAGAGAGAGAGAGAGAGAGAGAGAGAGAGAGAGAGAGAGAGAGAGAGAGAGAGAGAGAGAGAGAGAGAGAGAGTACAAAGGAAATCAAGCAACAACAGATCTAGTGACCCTTCTAGGCTGCTTGTCCTCCAAAACACTGAGGATCAAGTGTCCAAACAGTGGTTTAGAGTGGGTAAGGGAACATTGGAAAGGGAACTACTGCCCTGCCACTAATGTGGCAGGACTAGGAAGTTAGTAGGGGACATATGGGTTAGTAACTGAGGGGAGGATAAGTTATTCATTTACAAACGCAGTCAGTCGCGGGTTTGATGCGAGATATTTGTCTAGGCGGAATTTAAATGAATCAATGGTGCTGCAGTCTATAACGTTTCGGGGAAGCCCATTCCACAAGTTGACAACTCGATTGAAGAAGAAATTCTTAGATTCGTGCGAGTTAAAAGATTTACCAATAATTTTGCAACCGTTTCCCCGTGTGTAATTAGATTGGTTGATAGTGAAGTACTTACTACAGTTCATATTGTCGATGCCTTTGATGATTTTGAACACTTGAATTAAGTCGCCTCTTAATCTGCGCTGGGTTAAAGGAAATAGATTTAATTCTCTAAGACGCTCTTCGTATGGTTTGTTCTTTAGGCTAGGTATCATTTTGGTAACTCTACGTTGAACTCGTTCTAGCTTGTTTATATCTTTTTGGTAATAAGGGCACCAGGATTGAACGCAGTATTCCAGAAGAGGGCGGACTAAGGAATTGTAAAGGGTTAGGATAACTTCTTTGGATTTATGCTCAAATGACCTGCCTATAAAGCCAATTATTTTGTTTGCCTTCTTAACAACTTCTGAACATTGTTGACTCGGTTTTAGGTTACTCGATATTGTTACTCCCAGATCAGTTTCTCTGTTTACATTCTTAAGCTGAGTGCCATTCATCGAATAGTTTGCTTTCTCATTTAGGTATCCGACATGTAGTACTTTACATTTATCCGCATTGAAACTCATTTGCCAAATTTGGGCCCAACATGACAATTTATCTCTCTCTCATAGAGAGAGAGAGAGAGAGAGAGAGAGAGAGCTAGTATAGTGTTGTATTGTGCCTATAACAAGCATCTGGTATATATACAGTGTTTGTAGTCCACAGAGGAAATGAGGTGAGAGGGGCTTCTGATACGGAATTACGTTACTTAACTATAATGGACAGACATTAAGGATAAGGGGAAGCTAATGGACCATATATCTTGTAGCCAGGTAGCATATATCATAAGGGTGAAATGTAGAAGCGTGTTAAGGGGAGATCTCCACTTGAGGGATTTTTTTCTTGACCCCTTTCTCCCTCATGTTTAGCCCCATTGCTTTTGATATTATAAAATGTTTGCCCCATTAGTTTAGCGATTTTAAGAACTTTCACCCCATATTAAGACCTTTCGTGCCATTCAGGTGTCAATTTTATCCTGGCAAGCGATAGCGAGCCTGTAATTTAAGAGGAACCAGCCTTCGGCCGGGACATTTTTCCACCGAAAAATGTACAAATATATCTTGAAAGGGACTCAAGGGGGTGTAATTTTAAGTTTGATGGAGGTATAGGGAACAAACCAAATACCTCCCCTTAATTGTGAAATATAGAAGCTAATGAACCATATATCTTGTAGGCAGGTAGTAGATATAATGGTGAAATGTAGAAACGTGTTAATTGTGAAATATAGAAGATAGTGAACCATATGTCTTATAGGCAGGTAGCAGATATAATGGTGAAATGTAGAAACGTGTTAATTGTGAAATATAGAAGCTAATGCACCATATATTGTTACGACCGGGGCTACGAATAAAACTAGGGCACTTAATGATTGGACTAGTAATAGGGCACTATGCAACAACGGTACGCTAGATCCAAACCCTCGAACTTATATGCCGGCGAACAAAAACACCTATACCCTCCAGAGTTAATTTGCGATAACGGGGTATCCTTAACTGGGCATAAATGTACTCTACTTCAGGCTAACCCACACTGGTATAGCCTGATAACAAACAAGATGCAAGTTACGTTAAAATGCATAAAAGGGAAGCTATGGAAAGATCAATTAAATCACTGCAAGATTTAATACAATAAAAAGATGCTTCAATACAGTTACTCTAAACATCAATAAACTCTTCACTCCTATCTGAAAGAAAGTGAAGTATAGTCCTACAGCATAGACCTGGAAACTTCTGAAGAAAGTCTGATGCTCATAAGATGCTCGTATCTTAAATTATATAAAGGCAGGAGGCAGGACACCATACGTGTAGACTGAATACACTAAAAGATAGGACATATAATGTTAACTGACACGGGAATACTATAAATGCACAACGGCAGTAATGCTCGACACTAAAAGAAATACTTCCTCATCAACGAAACAGTCTGCTATGGTTGTGCAACTCAACAACAACCTAGTCTCATAAATGCTGTGAATAATAATGCGTACATATCAAAGAGCTTATATTGAATACTAATAAGTGTCTACTCAATTAATAATGTCTAGCTGGAATACTCTAGGTAAGGAACTGTGGTTGAGCAAGACAGGCTCGTAGCCTAGCGATGTCCTTAAGACTGCATCCTTTACGATACGTTAATTGACTGGGGTGCTCTCTTGATAGATCCAGATCGCAAGTATCTGGTTCTATCCTGGCGACCCTCAAAAGATAAGCAAAGAGGCAGCAAAGTGTGGAACTGGAACAGGCCAACGCCCTCAGTCAACACAATGCTGCACTCGTAAAGAACGTAAAGAACGCAAGCGAAAAGACAATACAGGCTACCACAGTACCGGTCGAAGTCGTGTAGGTATAAGCAAACCATACACACATCGGTGACGACGACTACAGTTACCTTATCCCAGTCTAGCATTAAATCAAAGAGCAGACCACTAAATCAATAATGGAGACACACACCGAGTTCTTAACCTCTACTAACTAAGAACCCTCAAACCTATTCTAAGTACATGTAAATATCTCAGAGGACGGTGCATGCAATACAATGGGCCGGCTATGGAAACCGTATGCAGAACCCAAGGGGATAAGTAATTGAATAAAGGTGAGGAGCAATGGAAAAGAAGAAGGTCAGAGAGAGAGATAGTGGTAAATGGGGTGATCGGGAGGGAGTATGCAAAGGGATGTTAGAAGCATGCACGCCAAGCCTGTCCTGAGGAGGGTAGCTCCTCGGGACCCTCAGGATCCCACAAAGTGATGGTGGTCGGCCTATCACAGGCCAATACGTCACAAGGCAGCAGGCCTCCATGACGCGCCAAGAACCACCAGACAATCAGAGGCGAGACAAAGCCCGCACGGGCGGCAAAAACTCCTCCGGGAGGGAGGAGGGAGGAGGGAAGCAACACTCACTACCCCCACGCTGCCCGCTCTCTCTCTCTCTCTCAACTTCACTACAATGCATCTTATATTCTACTCATGATATAAAATACTTCCCGTTGTCACAGACGAAAATAAAGACCACCATTGGACTGTCTGTAACAATGCAAGTACTATGAAAGAAAGAACAACATTCTCTGATAACTGTAGGCCATTTCACTGCCCTGGCGAGCGCTAGTGGCTAACGGGAGGCGATTCTGCCAACGCTGGTAGGCGTCACAATATCTTGTAGGCAGGTAGCAGATATAATGGTGAAATGTAGAAACGTGTTAATTGTGAAATATAGAAGCTAATGAACCATGTCTTGTAGGCAGGTAGCAGATATAGTATATAATGATCAAATGTACAGTAGAAGAGAGGTCAATGTGAAATATAGAAAATAATGGATCATAAATATATCTGGAAAAAATAGTCAGTTGGCTTATTACTTATTAATATATTTTGATATAACGATGATGGCTTCATTCTTGAAGCACTATGCCGGATTGTTTATATTATATTTTCAAGTGTATTATTTATTGGCATTAATGTGACTTACTCCACTGCATCTCTAACCCTAATCTTCCCCGTTCTCTGTATCAATATATGGACCCGGTTAGTATGGAACCAATATTGTCCCTGGAACCACTGGACTATATTACCGATACCTCTAGTACATTACCACTATCTCCCACCTCTCTCTATAATGAACCAATATTGTCCATGGAACCACTTGACTATATTACCCATACCTCTAGTACATTACCACTATCTCCCTCCTCTCTCTATAATGAACCAATATTGTCCATGGAACCACTGGACTATATTACCCATACCACTAGTACATTACCACTATCTCCCACCTCTCTATAATGAACCAATATTGTCCATGGAACCACTTCACTATATTACCCATACCTCTAGAGTCTAGTACATTACCACTATCTCCCTCCTCTCTATAATGAACCAATATTGTCCATGGAACCACTGGACTATATTACCCATACCTCTAGAGTCTAGTACATTACCACTATCTCCCACCTCTCTCTATAATGAACCAATATTGTCCATGGAACCACTTCACTATATTACCCATACCTCTAGAGTCTAGTACATTACCACTATCTCCCTCCTCTCTATAATGAACCAATATTGTCCATGGAACCACTTCACTATATTACCCATACCTCTAGAGTCTAGTACATTACCACTATCTCCCTCCTCTCTCCTCTGTCTATAACTCTCTCCGCTATCTTTGATTTGCTAACCTGGCTCGCTCTGTATGTATATGGTCACTATCTATTGGTTTGTTCTCTCTCTCTCTCTCTCTCTCTCTCTCTCTCTCTCTCTCTCTCTCTCTCTCTCTAAATGGACCAATGTAAGTAGCGGGGTACCCCAGGGATCGGTACTAGGACCAATTCTCTTTCTAATTTACATCAACGACATAGATGAGGGTCTCACCTGCACAATCTCAAAATTTGCTGACGATACAAAAATTGCAAATAGCGTACTCTCAAAAGAACAAGTTGACGATATGCAACACAATCTAGATAAATTGTCATGTTGGGCCCAAATTTGGCAAATGAGTTTCAATGCGGATAAATGTAAAGTACTACATGTCGGATACCTAAATGAGAAAGCAAACTATTCGATGAATGGCACTCAGCTTAAGAATGTAAACAGAGAAACTGATCTGGGAGTAACCTAAAACCGAGTCAACAATGTTCAGAAGTTGTTAAGAAGGCAAACAAAATAATTGGCTTTATAGGCAGGTCATTTGAGCATAAATCCAAAGCAGTTATCCTAACCCTTTACAATTCCTTAGTCCGCCCTCTTCTGGAATACTGCGTTCAATCCTGGTGCCCTTATTACCAAAAAGATATAAACAAGCTAGAACGAGTTCAACGTAGAGTTACCAAAATGATACCTAGCCTAAAGAACAAACCATACGAAGAGCGTCTTAGAGAATTAAATCTATTTCCTTTAACCCAGCGCAGATTAAGAGGCGACTTAATTCAAGTGTTCAAAATCATCAAAGGCATCGACAATATGAACTGTAGTAAGTACTTCACTATCGACCAATCTAATTACACCCGGGGAAACGGTTGCAAAATTATTGGTAAATCTTTTAACTCGCACGAATCTAAGAATTTCTTCTTCAATCGAGTTGTCAACTTGTGGAATGGGCTTCCCCGAGACGTTATAGACTGCAGCACCGTTGATTCATTTAAATTCCGCCTAGACAAATATCTCGCATCAAACCCACGACTGACTGCGTTTGTAAATGAATAACTTTATCCTCCCCTCAGTTACTAACCCATATGTCCCCTACTAACTTCCTAGTCCTGCCACGTTAGTGGCAGGGCAGTAGTTCCCTTTCCAATGTTCCCTTACCCACTCTAAACCACTGTTTGGACACTTGATCCTCAGTGTTTTGGAGGACAAGCAGCCTAGAAGGGTCACTAGATCTGTTGTTGCTTGATTTCCTTTGTACTCCTTTGTACTCCTTTGTACTCTCTCTCTCTCTCTCTCTCTCTCTCTTACTCTCACTCTCACACACACACACTCTCTCTCTCTCTCTCTCTCTCACTCACTCACTCACTCACTCACTCAGCTCTGCAGCACCGTTGATTCATTTAAACTCCGCCTAGACAAATATCTCGCATCAAACCCGCGACTGACTGCGTTTATAAATGAATAACTTTATTTTATCCCCCCCTCAGTTACTAACCCATCTGTCCCCTACTAACTTCTTAATCCTGCCACGGACATTAGTTCCAGGGCAGTAGTTCCCTTTCCAATGTTCCCTTACCCACTCTAAACCACTGTTTGGACACTTGATCCTCAGTGTTTTGGAGGACAAGCAGCCTAGAAGGGTCACTATACCCTGTTGTTGCTTGATTTCCTTTGTACTCACTCACTCACTCACACACACTCTCTCTCTCTCTCACACTCACTCTCACTCTCTCTCACTCAGACAATGCCTCAACGGCGATAGTGAATGCCCCCGCCGTTATCTTCTATCCTCCATCTCCGCCTATGTTAGGAGAGCCCTCACGCACTGCTCTACCTGGGCCGACACCCACCAGGAACTAGAAAGACTATCCCAAGTTTTAGTAAATAACGGATACTCCAACTCCGACATCTCCAGCACCATCAACCACCATCTTTAAAAATGGTACACCCAAAGCCCTCCCAACATTGACCCCCCCCCCCCCCCCCCAATGAAATTAAGATCTTCTACCGCAATTACATGTCCTCTGAACCACAAAAATGACGAGGCCATCTTAAAAAGAAATAATTCTCCAAGCATTTCCACCCAACCAACCCGGAAAACAAAATCAAATTAATAATTTATTACAAATCCCCCAAGACCTCCAACCTCGTTCTCCACAACAAACCAGCCTCCACCAAGATAAAGAGCCCGATGACCGACGATCACGTCATTTACCAACATACCTGTAATTATGAGGACTGTGGACCTCATTCCTATATTGGTATGACGCAGACTCGTCTTTCACGTCGGTTAACTCTTCACCTTCAGGCTGGAGCCATCAAAGACCACTATCTCACCTCTAACCACCCTCACCTCACACGCAACGAGTTAGAGAAACACACCACCATACTCGATAAAGAAAGTGACCCAAGGAGATTACCTATACTCGAAGCTTTATATATCCAAGCCTTACATCCCAACATCAACAACCAAACTCTGGACCTTCAGATCCTTCCTTCTGCCAAAAGGCACTACCCTACAGGACCTAACACCCCTCCTCGCCCCCCGGTGCCCTTGACGCAGCCCCCCGCGCTACCTCCTTCAGCTTCGTCTTCTGCAGGCGCCACACAACTTAGGCCACGCCCCTCGACGCGCAGCCAATCAGCTTCGACCCCACCTACTGACCACCATCCCGCATCCAGTGCGCATGCGTGAAGCGGTTACCCCCTTTCTCTCTCCTAGTTTACCCTTCCACCAATAGCAGACTTTTGCCCCCTGTTTTCCGCCTCCTCTGATCCTCCACCCTCTATATATACCCTTACTGTTTACCTTTTATATCATTCACCCAGACCCAGACCACTCAATAAACCAATAAACCAAAGCCTTCCAGCCAGCCTGCAAACACCTGCCTCTCCACTCTTGACCACCTCTGCCATGGCCACCAGCACTACCACAACCATTGGTATGGTCAAGTGGTTTAATTTCAAAGCAGGCTATGGTTTTATCACCACTTCTAACAACGAGGATATCTTCTGCCACCACACCAACATCCACAACAACAAGAGCAGCAAGAGAGCCTCGTTGGAGAATGGTGAAGCAGTGGAGTTTTCCATCTACTCCGGGAGTCAGGGAAGAGAAGCCATCAACATCACAGGCCCTAAAGGAGCCCCTGTCAAGGGCTCCTCATTCTCTCCACACAACACTCCACCAAAGGTGCCAACAACAACAACGACTGCAGAAGGGGAAGCTGTACTGAGGGCAAAAATCTATGCCTGTATCCAGTCAGCCATAGCCATCGCTGGTACAGACAAGCAACAACTCTGCCAGCTGATCCCCTATCTGCTGTCAGTCAACAAGCTGCCGACAATCACCATCCCTGAGGAGGCTCTCTCCACGACCTCAGCAATCACCAAGAGGTCGTCGGCAAGGAAGAAGCCCTCCAAAAGACAACAACACCGAGCCCCAGAACCAACACCGCTGGAGGCGAGGAGTGCTCCCAAACTACAACTGCTTCTGCCAAGACCTCTTACTCTAAACAGAAGCAAAGTGGAGCACTCCTCATCATCAACACCAATGGAACTTGACCAGCAACAGAAGCAACGACCACCAATCATCAATTATAGCCGAACACCAACAAGCGCCACCCGATGCTCACCAAAATTCAGCTACAACCAAGGAACTCCACCTGCCGAGACTCTATCACCTATGCCTTGGTGTACCAACAAGACACCTAAGAACGGGAACCCTGCCCCTGCTGAAGATCCACCAACAACGCCAGCAATCTCCACCGAACCTTCCTACCACCCATCCAGTCCTAAGCCGAAAAAACAGAGACAACGGCTGAACACGACCAAGATGTTCAACATTTACTCCCAACAACCAAAGAAAAAATAGCAAGGTGATCCTGCCCACCATCTTTCATCTCTACAACTCTTCCTACTCACCACTTTACCTTGGACTTCAACCACTTCTTTCATCACTAGTGAGCCCCTCTATCTCACAATAATAATTTATATCATTCCTTCCTTACTTGATAATGCTGGTTGTCCAGTGAAACGCGTCGTATATCCTGTATCTTCATGTACTTTAATGTAACCCTGTACCACCATGAATTTTGCTCATCTCCTTCATCTACTTCCTGCCACCCAGCGAAAACTCATCAGAGACCTGGAAACTTTGAATAATAAAATTTCCAACGCAGAAATTGCCATTTCTTTCAATCTCATATGTATTAAAGAAAATATATATATATATATATATATATATATATATATATATATATATAGATATAGATATGTTTATACTGGCACACCTCCTACCCCCAACCAATCATATGTGTGGGATATAGTATGGCCCCTTGGGGAGGGTGGGAATGGGGGTGGGTCTTCTAGGACAGGTTAGGTTTCGGGTATAAATGAAAATTGAAAAAAACAAACAAAGGTCTACATTTTAGAGGAGTTATTCTAAAGTAACCACACACGCACACACACCGACAGACACACACACACACACACAATGTGTGTGTGTGTATACATTCCCAGTTAAGGAGGCGCGATAATAATGAGCTTAGCTCGCATTGCGTGGATTCCCCTTGACGAACAAGTAACTGAGTAACACACCGACACACACATACACACACACTCACACTCACACACACAAACACACACACACATATATATATATGTGTAGTAAAACTCGCTAGGAAAATTGAAACAATGGAACACCAAGCTTTCGTCTATTCTCTCAAGACATCTTCAGGGTAATACAAGAAAACAGGGGGAGAGTGAGGCTTAAATACCCGTCCTAAATCATCTGTGAGTTGCTAACTAGCATATAAATACAAAAAGTGTTGCCAGCCTACTGCCTGTTGCCATATTTTTAGGAACATACTTAATTTATATACAACATATATGTACATATATACATTAAAATGTGCCTAACAATACAATCTAATCATATATACAATTTGATACACCTCAATGAACTTGCAGATCCCTTTCAAACTGTTATCGTAACTTATGTAAATATGAAGACAACCTATACCTGTAGAAATACATATAATTACATATACATACACATATACATGCATACTGTATACACACATACATTACATACATACACATAAAAATTACATATATAAGAAAAATAGAAAAAGAAACAACAAATATGGGAGTCTGCAGAAAGCCGAAAGGTCACACAAGGCAGATCCTACCCATATCCAACCCTACTTATAATGACGAAGAGCCCACACCTGGCTAATCCCCCTCACAGCTACACAGTATATAAATTATACATAAACACACATATACATACACACACCTACTTACACACACACACATGTACTGTATACATACATTAACATACATATATACAATAATTATTATAAAACAAAACCAAACACAAAGAAAATACATAGTGATCATACCTCATGTGTATAGTATTAATAAGGTACAATCTAATACTAAGAGGATAGACCTCACATAAATGGTCAGGTCTCAAACTACAAGCTGTTTCAGCTTGTATATTGTGACGCACCCAGTGCGTGGCAACTTAACCTGATTGTACTCCTTGGTACTCCACTGTACCGCCACGGTGCGGTACCGCTGTACCGCTGTACCGTGCTGACTGCCTATATTGAGTGTGACAACGTATAACTATGTTCTTTGTATCTCTGCAAAGGTCTCGTCATGTGCTAACCAGTGGTGGGTTTTGTTTTAAGCCATGTCGAGACCTTCCATTTAATATGTAGTATCAATAGAGAAGTTGATAGATAAGACAATGGGAGTTCAGAGAGAGAGAGTGAGTTAGTTTTCAGAGCGAGAGGGTAGCAACGCGCCACGCTGCCGGAGTGGTGGTTGCCAGACGTATGGACCGGTTGGCAGCCTTGCGCTTATAGCTAGGTGCGACAGGGTTGGTAGTCCATTGCCGCCTGCCTATGCTGCCTGGGTTGCCCATGTTGTCGTACTGCACATTGCCTGGAGGCTCGCTGTGTGTTCCATGATCAGGTTGCCTAGAACCTTTGAGATTCTAACATCCCTTGCCCTCTCTCCCAACTTCTCACGGTTGCACTCTTTCTCTCTGACGACATTACTCTCATTTCATTCTTCTCTCTATTTAAATGCATAACCTTCCCTTGAGGTCCTAAAGGAGTTTCAGCACTCACCTCTCGTATTACTCTTAGGACAAGCATATATTTACATGTATTAGATTTAAGGGGTTAATGTGAACAGCGATCTTCTTGATGAGGATAGTTGGTGAACGTTCTACATGTTCACGAGTTATATGCCCAGCTCATCATCCAATTTGTGACTAGACTAGTGCCATGTGTAAGAGCCCGACCATGCCCAGGAGTTGTCTGTAGAGGGGCGAGGACTTAGCCTTGATTTGCCTACCGAGCCAGGAGCGAGTGCAGTACCAGAGACTACAGCTCGCTCGTAGTGCCGGTATAGTAGAGTAACGTAATTTATCTGTCCTTGTGTTCTCTGCAGTCTTTTCCTGGGTTCTCGCTTTCGGTGCTGGGACTCGTTGTTCCTGTGACTTGGCCTGCTAGCTAGAACACATGGGGATGATGAGTGGGTGATATCTTTATTTTACTATGCATTGCAGCTCTCTTTAAGTTTATGTATGTAACACTTTACAATACACATTACTCACACACAAGACAACACTATTAATACTTTCATGTATCAATTAACTGCACTGTCGTTTTGCTGCTGTGTCCGGAGTTCTGTTGCGTAGGGCGCATACGGACTCAGAGGGGAGACAGAGTGAGAGAAGCGAAGTAGCCTATGCGGTAGTAGGCTACCGGCGCAGTACTGTTGCCTGCAACCTTTTAGTTATTCCAAGTATAGATTTATTCTTATAATAAGTGACTACTATTTATGTTCCTTCCATGTGTATTATTAGGTATCTACTGGATCATGAACATCTTGTATGCTACATGCTAGTGCATGTTAGTAGGGGACAGTTATTCTAGTGCACGCGCTTTCAAGTAGGCGTGTACATTTGTCATTTAGCATTTCACTGTCATACCTTTAGCCTGCTTCTATTCTACATTATTAGAGGCTTAATATTAACGTAGTTTCTTGAGTATTGCATTTCTTTAGTAATAACGTAACCTATAAATGTCTGAGGGAGTTTAGCCTCATAGCTTACCCCTGTTGTACACTTTCGCCGAGTTAAGGTACCTCGTTACCATAGACGATAACTCTGTAGGGCGTTGGTGCTTTTGTTGTCTGGAGCATATAGTATTTGGGACTGGAATCGAGCGTGTCGTTGTCACATAAGCCATTTCTGTCCTACGATCAAGAATCCCGAATATGTATTGCCGATCCAGCCGTAACAAAATGGCGACCTTGCACAAGATTCAGTAGTATCCTATCACATGTTTTTTGGAGAACTATTCTATGCTACCTAGTAGAGCTGGCTAGAATTTTCTTGCATATTGGAGGAATTTTTATTGTGTCATTATTGTATTGGTGGACTTGCAGATTGTTTCGTTGGGGGTGTCTAGAGTAGAGTCATTCAAGCATCTTTAACATTTTGTGAGTCGAGACTGCAATTAGTAATAAGCACTTCTTTTTTTTTATGAACAGCAATTGTATAACCAGCACTATGTCTAATGACTCATCATTTACGGGGGAGGATAACACGGTACAGCCTAGTAACCAGCAAGTACAACAGATGTTTAGGGAGGGGAGTGTTATAAGTGGAGAGAGGGATGCCCGGGCATTTTTGCAGACACCTTTGACCGAACAGCGCCTGCAGGCTATTGATTGTTACGGTCTTCGCTGTTTAGCCACGGTTTTGGGGCGGGACTGTCCTGACAGTTGGCCCAAGAAGAATTTGGTGGCATGTTTGTTGGGTGATGGCGATGGGGCGGTGGGTGGAGTGGGGTCTTGGGGGGTTCCCTCCAAGCCTCCATTCCACTCTACCCCTGAGCTGGGCCCTCAGCCAGCGAGTCTTAGCACGATGCAGCAGGAGGGTTCTCAATGGCAAGCTGGCTTACCCGTAAACACGTCTCGGTGTGGATCCCCCATTTTGTGCTCTCCCCCCCCAGGCCTGTCTCCTGAGATGTTATTTCAGCTAGAACTAGCTAAGTTTAAGCTGCAGGAGACTCAGATACAACAGGCTAGTATAGAACGGATTAAGCTGCAGGAGACTCAGATACAACAGGCTAGTATAGAACGCATAGAGGTTGCTAGAATCCAAGCCAATCAGGATGCAACCAGGTACCAGGCTGAAATGGATGTCGAGAAGTCTAGAGTAGAGACCACGGGGCGTCATCTCAGTGGTGGGCACCGGGTTACAGACTCACTTTCGCATTTAATTAAGTTAGTACCCGCATTTGATGAGACAGCAGTGACTGAGTTTTTTGCTCGTTTCGAAAAGAAGTGTCGTGAGTATGACTGGCCGGAGGTTAAATGGGCAGCATTAGTTTCATCACGTCTAGTGGGTAAGGGGTTGAAAGCCTACGATGCACTGTCACTGGACGAGAGTGTAGTGTATGGACTGGTGAAGGAGGCTGTGCTCCGGGCCTACGAACTGCAACCCGAAACTTATAGATTGAAGTTCCGTGGCGTGAATAAGAAGAGCGACGTCAGTTTTATGGAGCACGCACGGGACTTAACAGATGCAGGTAATAACTGGTTTTGGTCCGAGCACGCAGAGTCGGCTGAGGAAATTAAGCAACTTTTCTATCTGGAACAGTTTTACAAATGTACTGGAACCGATCTAACGCTGAACATTAAGGAAAAATGTCCCAAGACAGTAGAGGAGGCTGCCAAGATGGCAGACCTCAGATTATCATTGATTCGTGGTTGCGGTGCCGCTCAGAGGGCTGAGTCAGGGCAGAAGGGGCGCTATACCCCACCCACCAGAGTTTTCGATAATAACAAATCCTATGACACACATAACCACACTAAATGCATTGCACCTAATAACACCTACAAACACAAGCCTCTCCCGTTTACTAAAGGTCAGGCCCCTTCTTCGCCCGCACAAGGGAAGAAGCCCATTGGGGATGTGAAATGTTACAAATGTCAGAAGCTAGGCCATTATTCACGTGAGTGCCCTAGTAACACTCCCGCTAAGCCGGTGTCATTGGTTCACAGTATCGGTGTGTCTCTGAAGGCTGCAGCAACTGCCCGGGGTAGGTTGTCAGCAGCTGAGGCACACGCGGTAAAGAAGCGTACGGAAGGCTCGACACCTGTCCGGGACACTTTCTGTAGCCATCGGGGGCACGGGTTTGTGAGCTGGGGGAGTGAACTACGGAGGGTTGACTTGCTGAGGGATACGGGGGCTTCGCAAACTTTGTTGAGGAACTTCACAGGGAAACCGATAAATGCGGCCAGAGTTGTTGTGGTGCAGGGTATAAATGCTACGAGGTCATACCCACTTGTGAGGTTGGAGTTGAGAGTGGGAGAGGTGTGCAGGGAGCTGGATGTAGGGATCGTTGAGTGTTTGCCAGTTGAGGGCGTCGACCTTCTTCTCGGCAACGACTTTGCGGTGCCCACTTCCGGGACTCCACCCTTAGTCGTTGCCGAGAGGGCGGCCGACGTGGATGGTGAGAATCGGGAATGGGTTGGGAGGTGCCAACAGGATGAGATGGCCTGTGTGGTAACCCGATCTCGCTCTGCGGCTCCTGCACAGCCTAGCACTCAACCTCGGGGACAGTGGAGGAAGGATCAGGAGAAGGTTGCTAAGGGCAGGAAAAGGGACATTGATTCTGCTGCACTTCTCGGTGATTCGGTACTTGGACCTATAATAAACACGGGAGTTGACTCTGGCCCAGATATGGTGTGTAACAAGGCAGAGTTGGGTAAGACTTCGCGTGAGGCAAGAGCTGTAGCGAGAGCCACTAAGGCAGTAGAGCCTACTAGCCGGGGTAATGTCTTATTACAAAACCATCTTGATGCATTGACGCCCAGGGACATTAGTGAGCAGCAGCTGCAAGACGCTAGCCTAGCTCGTTATAGCAATGGTGCCATAGAGTTGGAGGAAGATGGGGATGCGAAGCCGGGAGATTTCTTTAGGCTCAACAGGATATTGTACCGCAGATTTCTAGACCCCAAATCGAAGTGGGAGGGCGGTGCGAGGGTAGTAGACCAGGTGGTTGTTCCAAATAAGTATAGAGAGTCCTTATTGTGTCTGGCGCATGATGTGCCGGTGGCGGGTCATTTGGGGGTAACAAAAACATTGGCGGCATTGGGCAGGTTTTTCTGGTGGCCTGGGGTCAAGGCTGATGTCTGTGCATGGGTGGCTGGGTGTGCGACCTGCCAGACAACGGGGAAGCCTAACCAGACAATCCCGAAGGCACCTTTGTTTCCCATACCTGTCACCGGGCCTCCGTTCAGCAAAGTTGTAGTAGATTTGGTTGGCCCTTTCCCGCCTACTAGTAGTGGCAATAAATTCCTGTTGACAATCATGGATGTGGCTACGAGATACCCGGACGCATACCCCATGAGAAACGGCTCGGCAAAGGCAGTTGTTAAAAACTTATTATTGTTCTGTTCCCGTTATGGATTTCCACGTGAGCTGCAGTCAGACCAGGGGAGCAATTTTACATCCAAATTGTTCAAGCAAACCCTTCAGTTGCACGGTATATGTTCTGTAGTGTCGTCAGCTTACCATCCCGAGAGTCAGGGAGTCTTGGAGCGGTGGCACTCGACCCTGAAGAGTATGCTACGCTGTTACTGTGCAGAACATGACACTGATTGGGATTTGGGTCTGCCGTATGTTCTGTTCGCTGCACGTGAAGTCCCAGGAGAGAGCCTGGGGTTCAGTCCAAATCAACTAGTCTTTGGCCATAATGTGAGAGGACCTTTAAGTATGGTGAAAGAGATCTGGGAGGGCGAAGAGAAGCCGGGGTCTGTACTTAAATATATCCTTGAGAGCCGGGAGAGACTTATAGGTTGCATGGCAGCGGCAGGTAATAACTTGGTTAATGCACAGGCGGTCATGAAGCACCAGTATGACGCCAAGGTGAAGCTTGGGGAGTTTTCGGTGGGTCAGGAGGTAATGTTGCTTTTACCTTTGCCTGGACACCCCCTTTCTGCCAAGTTTGTTGGGCCGTGTGTGGTGGCTAAGAAGCTGTCCGACCTTGATTATCTCGTTGCAACACCTGACCGTAGAAAAAAACATCAGTTATGTCATGTTAACCTCATGAAAGAGTATGTGAGACGCCCCTCAGAGCCTCTCACTGTCCCTGTGCTGGCCTGCAGCGGCCAGGGTGGAGAAGGAGGTGGGGACAGTCATGCTGCTGAGGAGGATAGCTGGGACTGTGTCATTTCCGCGGAACAGTGGGCGGGGAATACTGAACAAGAGGCTAGGCAAGCTGTAAGTCACCTGCCTGAGCACCAGGGTGCTGCTGTCCTAGGCCTGTTCAGGTCATACCCCTCTGTTTTCGCCGAACACCCAGGTCTCACTACTCAGGTAACGCACGACGTGGACGTCGGTGATAATGTGCCCTTCAAGTCAGTGCCCTACCGTGTGCCCCCGGTAAAGTTGCCAGCTTTACGGGAGGAGTTAAAGTACATGGTTGAGAGAGGGATGATCACTGAAGGTTATGTGAAGTGGACATCACCCGTCACGTTGCAGCCAAAACCTGACGGCAAGGTGCGGTTCTGCATAGATTTTCGTAGGCTAAATGGCTTGACCACTACCAACCCTTACCCTTTGCCTCGAGTTGACGACAGCGTGGACAAGATAGGGAATGCAAAGTACCTTACTAAAATTGATCTTGTAAAAGGTTACTGGCAAGTACCCCTGTCGGACCGAGCTAAGCAAGTTTGTGGTTTTGTGGTAGATGGCAAGACCTACCAATGTAACGTAATGCCTTATGGGCTTAAGAACGCACCTGCCACGTTTCAGAACCTGATGAACGATATTTGTGACGAAATCCCTAACTGCACGGTCTACCTTGATGACGTGATAGTGTATGATGACAATTTTGAAAATCACCTAAGGCACTTAGAGACCCTGTTTGGGAAGTTGCACGATGCTGGGCTGGTGGTGAACCTGAGGAAGTGCGAGTTTGTAAAGGCTACTATGCAGTATCTTGGCTTCGTGGTCGGGTTAGGCCGGGTGTGCCCCCCCCTGAGCAAGATACAGGCTATCAATATGTTTCCCAGGCCCACCACTAAGCGCCAGGTCATGCGGTTCCTAGGTATGATAGGCTATTATAGGCGCTTCATCCGGGGATACTCTACTGTCTTAGCACCGTTAACTGATCTACTGTCGAAGTCAGTGAAGTTCTGTTGGGCTGCGGAGTGTCAGAGGGCTTTCGACCTAGTCAAGCACCTGCTGTGTACACATCCGATTTTGAGAGCCCCAGACTTCTCCAGGAGTTTTCAGCTGGCGACTGATGCCAGCGGTGTGGGTGCCGGGGCAGTGTTACTGCAGACTGATTCCGAGGGCTTGGAACACCCAGTGAGCTTCTTTTCTCGCAAGTTTAATTCGGCACAAAGGAATTACTCGACTATAGAGAAGGAGCTTCTTGCTATCGTTTTGTCGCTCAAACATTTCGAAGTTTATGTTCCAGCCTACGGCCCGGTAGTGACGATTTATACGGACCATCATCCCTTGAAATTCCTAAATCAGTTTCACAATCGGAATATGCGGTTGACCAGGTGGTCCCTAATGCTCCAAGAGTATAATCTCAACATTCAGCATATTGCCGGGAGTGAGAACGTGATAGCAGATTGTCTATCAAGGGTTGATGATCCAGGATAGTCGTGCACGGTGTGTGGGTTGAGCAGGAGTAAAATTAGGCTATCATAACGCCGTCCAAAAAGATTATAAAACAATAAAATAAACGAGAAATTTTTTTTTTAGTTTTGTAAGTCTTTATTGTTGTAGCATGATGCATGCGATATTGTGTTTTATGTATAATTCACACTTCAGTTGTTGTGCACCTTTTGCAATTAGTGGCAGCTAAGGGTAGCAGGTCGGTTGGTTGCCTGTCAGATTTTGATAATGCTTCTAAGGTCGATTATCTAAAATCTTGGGGGGGCTGTGACGCACCCAGTGCGTGGCAACTTAACCTGATTGTACTCCTTGGTACTCCACTGTACCGCCACGGTGCGGTACCGCTGTACCGCTGTACCGTGCTGGCTGCCTATATTGAGTGTGACAACGTATAACTATGTTCTTTGTATCTCTGCAAAGGTCTCGTCATGTGCTAACCAGTGGTGGGTTTTGTTTTAAGCCATGTCGAGACCTTCCATTTAATATGTAGTATCAATAGAGAAGTTGATAGATAAGACAATGGGAGTTCAGAGAGAGAGAGTGAGTTAGTTTTCAGAGCGAGAGGGTAGCAACGCGCCACGCTGCCGGAGTGGTGGTTGCCAGACGTATGGACCGGTTGGCAGCCTTGCGCTTATAGCTAGGTGCGACAGGGTTGGTAGTCCATTGCCGCCTGCCTATGCTGCCTGGGTTGCCCATGTTGTCGTACTGCACATTGCCTGGAGGCTCGCTGTGTGTTCCATGATCAGGTTGCCTAGAACCTTTGAGATTCTAACATCCCTTGCCCTCTCTCCCAACTTCTCACGGTTGCACTCTTTCTCTCTGACGACATTACTCTCATTTCATTCTTCTCTCTATTTAAATGCATAACCTTCCCTTGAGGTCCTAAAGGAGTTTCAGCACTCACCTCTCGTATTACTCTTAGGACAAGCATATATTTACATGTATTAGATTTAAGGGGTTAATGTGAACAGCGATCTTCTTGATGAGGATAGTTGGTGAACGTTCTACATGTTCACGAGTTATATGCCCAGCTCATCATCCAATTTGTGAC
>JBAKBP010031922.1:0-23808 GCA_037953745.1 Lithodes maja
ATGCGTCCGGGTATCTCGTAGCCACATCCATGATTGTCAACAGGAATTTATTGCCACTACTAGTAGGCGGGAAAGGGCCAACCAAATCTACTACAACTTTGCTGAACGGAGGCCCGGTGACAGGTATGGGAAACAAAGGTGCCTTCGGGATTGTCTGGTTAGGCTTCCCCGTTGGCTGGCAGGTCGCACACCAGCCACCCATGCACAGACATCAGCCTTGACCCCAGGCCACCAGAACAACCTGCCCAATGCCGCCAATGTTTTTGTTACCCCCAAATGACCCGCCACCGGCACATCATGCGCCAGACACAATAAGGACTCTCTATACTTATTTGAACAACCACCTGGTCTACTACCTCGCACCGCCCTCCCACTTCGATTTGGGGTCTAGAAATCTGCGGTACAATATCCTGTTGAGCCTAAAGAAATCTCCCGGCTTCGCATCCCCATCTTCCTCCAACTCTATGGCACCATTGCTATAACGAGCTAGGCTAGCGTCTTGCAGCTGCTGCTCACTAATGTCCCTGGGCGTCAATGCATCAAGATGGTTTTGTAATAAGACATTACCCCGGCTAGTAGGCTCTACTGCCTTAGTGGCTCTCGCTACAGCTCTTGCCTCACGCGAAGTCTTACCCAACTCTGCCTTGTTACACACCATATCTGGGCCAGAGTCAACTCCCGTGTTTATTATAGGTCCAAGTACCGAATCACCGAGAAGTGCAGCAGAATCAATGTCCCTTTTCCTGCCCTTAGCAACCTTCTCCTGATCCTTCCTCCACTGTCCCCGAGGTTGAGTGCTAGGCTGTGCAGGAGCCGCAGAGCGAGATCGGGTTACCACACAGGCCATCTTATCCTGTTGGCACCTCCCAACCCATTCCCGATTCTCACCATCCACGTCGGCCGCCCTCTCGGCAACGACTAAGGGTGGAGTCCCGGAAGTGGGCACCGCAAAGTCGTTGCCGAGAAGAAGGTCGACGCCCTCAACTGGCAAACACTCAACGATCCCTACATCCAGCTCCCTGCACACCTATCCCACTCTCAACTCCAACCTCACAAGTGGGTATGACCTCGTAGCATTTATACCCTGCACCACAACAACTCTGGCCGCATTTATCGGTTTCCCTGTGAAGTTCCTCAACAAAGTTTGCGAAGCCCCCGTATCCCTCAGCAAGTCAACCCTCCGTAGTTCACTCCCCCAGCTCACAAACCCGTGCCCCCGATGGCTACAGAAAGTGTCCCGGACAGGTGTCGAGCCTTCCGTACGCTTCTTACCGCGTGTGCCTCAGCTGCTGACAACCTACCCCCGGGCAGTTGCTGCAGCCTTCAGAGACACACCGATACTGTGAACCAATGACACCGGCTTAGCGGGAGTGTTACTAGGGCACTCACGTGAATAATGGCCTAGCTTCTGACATTTGTAACATTTCACATCCCCAATGGGCTTCTTCCCTTGTGCGGGCGAAGAAGGGGCCTGACCTTTAGTAAACGGGAGAGGCTTGTGTTTGTAGGTGTTATTAGGTGCAATGCATTTAGTGTGGTTATGTGTGTCATAGGATTTGTTATTATCGAAAACTCTGGTGGGTGGGGTATAGCGCCCCTTCTGCCCTGACTCAGCCCTCTGAGCGGCACCGCAACCACGAATCAATGATAATCTGAGGTCTGCCATCTTGGCAGCCTCCTCTACTGTCTTGGGACATTTTTCCTTAATGTTCAGCGTTAGATCGGTTCCAGTACATTTGTAAAACTGTTCCAGATAGAAAAGTTGCTTAATTTCCTCAGCCGACTCTGCGTGCTCGGACCGAAACCAGTTATTACCTGCATCTGTTAAGTCCCGTGCGTGCTCCATAAAACTGACGTCGCTCTTCTTATTCACGCCACGGAACTTCAATCTATAAGTTCGGGTTGCAGTTCGTAGGCCCGGAGCACAGCCTCCTTCACCAGTCCATACACAACACTCTCGTCCAGTGACAGTGCATCGTAGGCTTTCAACCCCTTACCCACTAGACGTGATGAAACTAATGCTGCCCATTTAACCTCCGGCCAGTCATACTCACGACACTTCTTTTCGAAACGAGCAAAAAACTCAGTCACTGCTGTCTCATCAAATGCTGGGTACTAACTTAATTAAATGCGAAAGTGAGTCTGTAACCCGGTGCCCACCACCGAGATGACGCCCCGTGGTCTCTACTCTAGACTTCTCGACATCCATTTCAGCCTGGTACCTGGTTGCATCCTGATTGGCTTGGATTCTAGCAACCTCTATGCGTTCTATACTAGCCTGTTGTATCTGAGTCTCCTGCAGCTTAATCCGTTCTATACTAGCCTGTTGTATCTGAGTCTCCTGCAGCTTAAACTTAGCTAGTTCTAGCTGAAATAACATCTCAGGAGACAGGCCTGGGGGGGGAGAGCACAAAATGGGGGATCCACACCGAGACGTGTTTACGGGTAAGCCAGCTTGCCCTTGAGAACCCTCCTGCTGCATCGTGCTAAGACTCGCTGGCTGAGGGCCCAGCTCAGGGGTAGAGTGGAATGGAGGCTTGGAGGGAACCCCCCAAGACCCCACTCCACCCACCGCCCCATCGCCATCACCCAACAAACATGCCACCAAATTCTTCTTGGGCCAACTGTCAGGACAGTCCCGCCCCAAAACCGTGGCTAAACAGCGAAGACCATAACAATCAATAGCCTGCAGGCGCTGTTCGGTCAAAGGTGTCTGCAAAAATGCCCGGGCATCCCTCTCTCCACTTATAACACTCCCCTCCCTAAACATCTGTTGTACTTGCTGGTTACTAGGCTGTACCGTGTTATCCTCCCCCGTAAATGATGAGTCATTAGACATAGTGCTGGTTATACAATTGCTGTTCATAAAAAAAAAGAAGTGCTTATTACTAATTGCAGTCTCGACTCACAAAATGTTAAAGATGCTTGAATGACTCTACCTAGACACCCCCAACGAAACAATCTGCAAGTCCACCAATACAATAATGACACAATAAAAATTCCTCCAATATGCAAGAAAATTCTAGCCAGCTCTACTAGGTAGCATAGAATAGTTCTCCAAAAAACATGTGATAGGATACTACTGAATCTTGTGCAAGGTCGCCATTTTGTTACGGCTGGATCGGCAATACATATTCGGGATTCTTGATCGTAGGACAGAAATGGCTTATGTGACAACGACACGCTCGATTCCAGTCCCAAATACTATATGCTCCAGACAACAAAAGCACCAACGCCCTACAGAGTTATCGTCTATGGTAACGAGTTACCTTAACTCGGCGAAAGTGTACAACAGGGGTAGGCTATGAGGCTAAACTCCCTCAGACATTTATAGGTTACGTTATTACTAAAGAAATGCAATACTCAAGAAACTACGTTAATATTAAGCCTCTAATAATGTAGAATAGAAGCAGGCTAAAGGTATGACAGTGAAATGCTAAATGACAAATGTACACGCCTACTTGAAAGCGCGTGCACTAGAATAACTGTCCCCTACTAACATGCACTAGCATGTAGCATACAAGATGTTCATGATCCAGTAGATACCTAATAATACACATGGAAGGAACATAAATAGTAGTCACTTATTATAAGAATGAATCTATACTTGGAATAACTAAAGGTTGCAGGCAACAGTACTGCGCCGGTAGCCTACTACCGCATAGGCTACTTCGCTTCTCTCACTCTGTCTCCCCTCTGAGTCCGTATGCGCCCTACGCAACAGAACTCCGGACACAGCAGCAAAACGACAGTGCAGTTAATTGATACATGAAAGTATTAATAGTGTTGTCTTGTGTGTGAGTAATGTGTATTGTAAAGTGTTATATACATAAACTTAAAGAGAGCTGCAATGCATAGTAAAATAAAGATATCACCCACTCATCATCCCCATGTGTTCTAGCTAGCAGGCCAAGTCACAGGAACAACGAGTCCCAGCACCGAAAGCAGAGAACCCCGGAAAAGACTGCAGAGAACACAAGGACAGATAAATTACGTTACTCTACTATACCGGCACTACGAGCGAGCTGTAGTCTCTGGTACTGCACTCGCTCCTGGCTCGGTAGGCAAATCAAGGCTAAGTCCTCGCCCCTCTACAGACAACTCCTGGGCATGGTCGGGCTCTTACACATGGCACTAGTCTAGTCACAAATTGGATGATGAGCTGGGCATATAACTCGTGAACATGTAGAACGTTCACCAACTATCCTCATCAAGAAGATCGCTGTTCACATTAACCCCTTAAATCTAATACATGTAAATATATGCTTGTCCTAAGAGTAATACGAGAGGTGAGTGCTGAAACTCCTTTAGGACCTCAAGGGAAGGGTATGCATTTAAATAGAGAGAAGAATGAAATGAGAGTAATGTCGTCAGAGAGAAAGAGTGCAACCGTGAGAAATTGGGAGAGAGGGCAAGGGATGTTAGAATCTCAAAGGTTCTAGGCAACCTGATCATGGAACACACAGCGAGCCTCCAGGCAATGTGCAGTACGACAACATGGGCAACCCAGGCAGCATAGGCAGGCGGCAATGGACTACCAACCCTGTCGCACCTAGCTATAAGCGCAAGGCTGCCAACCGGTCCATACGTCTGGCAACCACCACTCCGGCAGCGTGGCGCGTTGCTACCCTCTCGCTCTGAAAACTAACTCACTCTCTCTCTCTGAACTCCCATTGTCTTATCTATCAACTTCTCTATTGATACTACATATTAAATGGAAGGTCTCGACATGGCTTAAAACAAAACCCACCACTGGTTAGCACATGACGAGACCTTTGCAGAGATACAAAGAACATAGTTATACGTTGTCACACTCAATATAAGCAGCCAGCACGGTACAGCGGTACAGCGGTACCACACAGTGGCGGTACAGTGGAGTACCAAGGAGTACAATCAGGTTGCGTTGCCACGCACTGGGTGCGTCACACCTGTGACCCCTGTAAGACTTTAGTACCCACAGATTTATGGCCGCAACATCTGTCCTGAGAGATCATACGTTTTGTATAATGTTCCATTAATTTGATATATGTAATAGGTTACATGAGTGTATTTAAGCGATTCCGTGGAATGAGTAGCATAAGGCGTTATAATGTGTGACGTTCCTGTTGATATAATAAACAAAACACTAGATGTTTACCATCCAACATTAAAAGAGCATGGTTTTACACTGCACATATGTTTATTTAAAATACATATATATATATATATATACTGTATATATATATATTATTGAAGAAAAACAAAACATATGCAATGTGACTAAGCTTAAGGGGATTGTTCACTTATTTTTGATCGGTTTGTCAATTAATTAATCATATTTCTAGTTTCTTCCCTATACCTCCATCACACTTTAAAAAAAACATCCATTAGATCCCCCATGTAGATTAATTTTTACATTTTTCAGTAGAAAAATGTCTCTGCCGAAGGCCGCTTCTTCCAAAATTGCAGGCTCACTATCGTTCGCCAGAAAAAAATCGACACCAAAATAGCACGAAAAGGAAATGTGGCAGAAGGTCGAGAAACTAATGGGCCAAACATCTGAAAATCTTAAAACTAATGGGGCTGAACATGAGGGAGAAACGGGACCAGAAAAACGACCCATATCCGCATAAACAAATACACTTTTCAATGTTGTTTTAATTAACTTGTTTGTGGTTTAGGACACAATTTCTGGATAATGTAGTTTTATTTACAAAAATGAGCTCCATTATTTTACTTTTAATAATGCATTATAATGAAACTGCATAATTATTATCTGCATAAAAAAAGCTAACAACGGATTGTTAATCATAACATAATTATATTTTATTATATATACTGTATAGGGGATATTTAGTAACATTTGCAAGGCTTGAATATGAGATTACGTTAATAGAAAGTCATGGTATTTTACTGATGAAAGTTGAAAACACATCAAAATGTTTAAATAGACCTATATGTGATATATGATTAATAATAATAATAATAATCGTCTGGTTACTTATATAGCGTTCGTTCTCCTCCTTCGAGGATTCACAAGCGCTTGGCTTTCTTCAGTCTACCAGAGACCATTACCCATCCTCCTTGCTCATGGGGAGATGGTAACCGCCAGCTATATCCCAGAAATTTGTTTTCAATCTGAGCGGGGATTGAACGCTAGACCTTCAAGATGGGATTCAGGCACGCTATCAACTGAGCCAGCCGGACGGCTGGCAAATATCTGTATTGTATACACCAGAATACCATGATTGAAATATTAGTTGTTGTTGTTGTTGTTCTCTAAGCTGCCTGGCCGAACAACCCCGAGTCCTTAAGGAAGGCCATGGCCACGGTCGGGCTTTCCCACAGAGCTCTCAAATAGTGTAAATTGTGTTGTTGGCGTAAGTGGTTGTGTGAAATGCAGTCTTCTATGATGTGTTTTATGGTATGGGGTGCTGTGTTACAACCCGGGCAGGAGTCGACGACGGAGTCATCCAGTCTCTTCTGATAGCTCAGAAGAGCTGGATGGTGTCCGCATCTCAGCCTGGCCAGGTAGACTCTGTCCTCCCGAGGAAGGAAGGATTCAGAAGGATGGATTTCGGGAGGTCGTGCTTGCAGCTGTGTGTTGTCTATGAGTGAGTGGATGGAACGGCGAGTGATATGAGTATGGATGTGCTTCCGGAAGTTGGTTTGGGGTGGGCAAGGAGGGAGAGAAGACAGTATTTGTGTGTGATAGCGTCTGCTGGGTGTTGTTTTGATATTTCTTGGTGTCTGTGGGTGTGTTGCCATGTAGTGTAGTGGGTGGTGTTGATTCGTGGAGGCTTCTGCCAGGAATTGAGTGCCTCTCATGTCTAGATGATCTTTGACTTTTAGGACTTTGGTTTCTTGATTTAGGTGATCTGTGGGTGTAGTAGCTGTGCATCCTGTGATGATTTTAAGGGCTTTATTTTGAATAGTCTATAAGGTCTTATGATGTGTTTCAGCTAGGTTAGAAGCCCGGGCCGGGCTTGCGTATTCCAAAACTGATCTTATGTATTATTTGTAGACTGTGGTGGTGGTTTCTTTGTTGTGTCCAAATTTCGTGTGGGCAAGTGATCTGAGGGCGTTAAGTCTGGGTGTCAGTTTCTTTTTTGTGTTTGTGGTGTGCTGTTTGAATGTCATTTGGGTGTCGTATGTTACTCCTAGGATTTTGTGTGTGTGTGTGTGTGTGTTAGGGGTGTGTTCTTTATGTTGAGTCCCGGGACGTAATCGTGCTCTCCTGTCCAGCTTGTGAGGAGGATTGTAGTAGATTTAGCTGGGGCTAAATTAAGTCTGTTTGTAGTGCACCATTCATGTAATGTGTCGAGATAATCTTGAAGGAGTCTTGTTGCTGTGTCTGGGTTTTGGTGCATGCTTGTGAGTGTTATGTCGTCTGCGTAGGAGTCTATGGTTATTTGGGGTGAATTTGGTGTATTTATATCATGCATGTACAGATTAAAGAGTGCGGGCGACAGGACGGATCCTTGCGGGACTCCGTTTAGGAAATTTCTAATGCTAGATGACTGACCGGCAAAAGATACGTGTGCACATCTGCCTGCTAAGAAGTTGGCCAGCCATCTTTTTGTGTTGTTGTGCATGTTTGTGTTGTAGATTTTGTTTGTTAGGTTGTGGCGGGGAATGGCATCGAAGGCTTTACTAATGTCAAGTGTGGCAAGTACTGATCTGTGTGGTGGTCTAGCTGAGTTGACGCCGTCAAAAGCTCTTTGTGTAAGGTCTGTAAGAAGTGTGTTTGTGGAGTGCAATGGCCTGAAGCCGTGTTGTGTTGGAGAAAGGGGTAAGTCAGGTGTCATCAGTTGTAGTACAAGGCGCTCTATGACTTTGGAGAGGGTGCAAAGGAATGTGATAGGGCGGTGTGAGGAGGGTAGCGTGGGGTCTTTGTTAAGTTTGGGGAATGTGATGATGATACCATGCTTCCAGATGTCTGGTATTGTGTTGTGTGAGTAGCTGTAGTTTGATATGTTAGTGAGTGCTTGTATACCTTGTGGTCCCAGGTGTATGAGGTGAATGTTGCTTATGTTGTCTAGGCCACAGGCGGGTGAGAGCTTGAGATTGTTGATGATATGCTTTGTCTGGTTGTTGATGAAGGGTGTATAGTCAGGGTCTGTGGGGAATTGTCTTTTGCGTCGGATGACACGTCGGTCGTCTTTGTGGGGTTTTAGGTGACTGACATGAGAGAAGTGATTGATGAGAGTGTTTGCTTGTTGTTTACGTGAAGGAGTAGAGTCTGTTGTTGTGATTGCAGCATGTGATTGTGTTGTGTTGCTGTTGGAAAGTGTGATGCTGTTTAGTGTTTTGTAGAGTTTTTTGGGGTTTGTTTTGTGATCGAGTATTTGTAGGAAGTTATTCCAATTTAGTGTTTGTTATTCTTGTATTTTGTTGTTAATCTGGATGTTGAGTGCTTGAATTTGTTGATTGATGTCTTGTGTGTGGGGTGCTGGGGAGTGTTTCAGTGTGTCGCGTTGTATGATGAGGTTTTGAATTTCTGGTGAGAAGTTGGGGTTGTGTTTTTTTATGTTACCTCTTGGAATGTGTTTCTTGTCGGCGTTTTGGATAGTCGTGTTGAATGTGTGTACAGCATTGTTGATGTTAGTGATGGGTGTACTATTTAAGGTTTCAAAGTGTTGTTCTGTCTCATTTGTGAAAGCTTCCCAGTTAGCTCTTTTATAGTTAGTGTAAGTGTGTCTGTGGCTAGCTGGGGTGAGTCTTGTTTTGGTGGTGATAATGATCGGGAGGTGGTCTGAGCCTAAGGTTCTGACCACCCTCCAGGATGTTGTGGGGGCGAGTTCGGGGGAGCAAAAGGTGATATCAGGAGATGATTGGGTGTAGAGGGCTTGGTGGGGAGTATGGGTATGCTGATGAATGTTATTGAGGATATATAAGTTGTCTGTTTGAAATATTAGTTATTCGTTTCCTCTCTATAATGCTGTTCATGAAACATTACTGGATAAAAATGATTGTATGTGTTTTTACCAAGCCCAACCCATCAACGGCGCACTGCAAACGTACGCAACTGGTAGGACGGCCAGTCGATGACATGACACGGCTAATTTGGTATGTCATTCCGACCAAATGTCCGACCTTAGCCGAATGCGATTATGTTGAACTTGACAGTGTTGATAAGTGCCATCGAGCGGTTTGCGACACACTCAGCCGTGTCTGTGAAACTACCCGAAATGGTCGGCAACTATGTCCAATCATCGCCAAAACTGTGTGTTTCTTTGCTTTTTGATAATCAGCCGTTCGCCTCGCAGCGATAAGGCCGGTGTGGTGGCCCATAATATTTGGTCAGGTCAGATCAGTCATCACTCGACCATCAAAGGGTACGCTGACCCTCCAAAACCATTATTTAAAATCCCTCCGGTACCCACACCCGATGGTTCCAGTGTACACATGTGTGTTTGTGTGTATGTGTCCGTGATTCCCTCAACCAGGGTTGTAAAGGCAATGAAGTACATTTACTCCACAACAGTTCATATGACTTTTATTTTATTTTGTAGAGTACAACTTTAGCAAAATACCGAAATAGCATTTCCATTGGACATTCCCTGAATGTGGGTGTTATGCGACGTTATAATTTAATGTACTTGATACTGATCCCGTTTTCCACCTTAGGAAAGAAAGGGAATCTTAACTCTCTCACTGGAACATAACTAATTTCATTATTATAGATTGCACAACAATGATAATCAATGGACACAGAATACACAATCTAAGTTCACAAGTTTTCCTCCTTAAGAGCTAGGGTACAATATATAAGTCAGATTAACACAAATACAAGATCGAAAGTCATGTAGGGAGATGAGCACTTCGACCGAACAATAAATATGAATTATGAAATATATTAATCCTAGAATAATGGTGATCTAGGAGAAAATGGATTAGGTTACACAATAGTACAAAATAATAATATAAATGTTCTATCGTAACCACAAAATAAGTGTACACAGAGAGGTTTAGTCTCGAACAATAAACAGTACCCTGAAGGGAATTTTAGCGAAGGCGAGTTAGCTTCAAACTGAGAGTAAATATTACTTACTGTGACAACTTACACACAGTACTGATGTTATGGTAGATAAGGTACTGTTTGATTTAACGGTAACCTTTACGTTAATACAATGGTTACAGGAGAATTAACTCAAAGAACTCAAAGAGTTAAAAATTAATAATGAATATCAATTCATAAATAGATCAAATAAATACAATCGTCATGTATGCATGACTGAGATATCCTCGCCGGGCGGATAATTAACGCGACGTGAAAATACAGAGTTGGACATAACTCAAACTGAACACTACGTCCGACTAAGGACATGCCTTCGGACATTCTGAGAATGGCTACGTGGAATGTTAGTGGCATGAATGATGGCACAAAAGAGAGAGAGGTTCTGGAAGTGTTAGTGAATGCCAGGCTGGATGTATGTGGAATGACAGAGACCAAATGGAAAGGTTCAGATGTGAGAGAGTGGGAGTGTGGAATGGGTGTGTGTGCTGGAGTGAGTGAAGGAACAGCGAGAGAAGGTGCATGTTTGTTTGTAAGTAGCAAATGGAAGGAATGTGTAAGAGAGTATGGGTCTGTGGGTTCAAGGATTGTGGGTGAGAATGAAAGTAGGAATACAAATGTGGGTGATTGTATGTGTGTATGCCCCGACAGAGGATATACTTGAAAGAAAGAAACAGGAGTTCTGGATGAATGTGGAGGCGTGCCTGGAGAAGTTTGACAAGAACGAAAGAATATTTCTGATTGGGGATATGAATGGTAAGGTAGGTGATAGGAAAGTTGAGGGAGTGGTGGGAGGGTGGGGGGTACCATCAGAGGTGAATGGGAATGGTAGTGCACTTGTGGACGTATGTGTGGGGAGGAGGCTGTGGATAGCCAGCACCTTCTTCCGACACAGATTGATCCACAGGTACGCGTGGAAACGGATGTTGACGATGAAGGATAAGACAGTGGTGGAACGAAAGTCATTGATTGATTATGTATGTGTGGATGAACGAATGAATAAATCTGTGATGGATGCTAGGGTGTATAGGGGTATTGGAGGGGGTCTGTCTGATCATTATGTAGTGGTAGCTAAGTTTAGGATACAAAAGAAGTGGGTGAGGAGAGCTGGAGAGAGGCGAGAGGAGGTTGGAATGGTGAGGAGGGTGGAGAGGTTGCAGGAGGAGGAAGTCAGGGAGGAGTACAGAAGAGCAGTGGAAAGACGACTAGGTGGGTTCGACCTGGAAGTTATGGAGGAAGTGGAGGAGATGAGCAAGGTGTTTAAGGATGAGATCTGTGCAGCATGTGAGGAGGTGTGTGGAGTGAGGAGAAGAGGGAGGGGAGTGAAAGGTACAGCATGGTGGACAGAAGAGGTAAGAATAGCTGTGGAAGAAAAGAAGAAAGCATATAGAGAGTGGTTGGGTAGTAGAGGGAATGAAGATTCCGAGAGACAGAAACGAGCGAGGTACGTGGAGAGTAAGAGGGTGGTGAAGAGAGTAGTGAAGGAAAGTAAGAGAAGAGCAGATGAGGAATTTGGAAGGAATCTGAGTGTAAAATGGAGGGAGAGTAAGAAACTGTTCTGGAAAGAAGTCAAGAAAGTTAGGGAAGGTAGCAAGGGAAACAGTAAGGGTGTGAAAGATAAGAATGGGAGAATGCTAGCCGAGAAGCAAGAGAGAGTCGAAAGATGGAGGGAGTACTTCAGTGAGTTGCTAAATGTAAGGAATGAAGAGCCAGCAAACATAGCTGGATATGGTATGGGAGGGAGAAGAAGAGAAGTAGTGGAGGAGGAGGTGGGGATCAGGAGGTCAGATGTGTGGGAAGCCATGAAAAGAGTGAAGTTGGGGAAAGCACCAGGAACAGATGGAGTGTGTGGGAAAATGTTGAGGTATGGTGGTGAGATAGTGATACAATGGGTATGGAAAATGTGCAAACTAGCATGGGAGAAGGGGAGTGCACCCGATGACTGGAAGACTGGCATAATAGTCCCCCTATATAAGGGCAAAGGGGAAAGAGGAGTGTGTAGTAACCACCGAGGAATATGTCTTCTAAGCGTAGTAGGGAAGGTATACAGTAGGGTAGTGATTGAGAGAGTGAGAGTGAGAACGGGGAAATGGATAGGCGACGAGCAGGGAGGTTTTAGGAAGGGAAGAGGATGTGTATATCAGATTTTTACCCTGAATTGTGTTGTGGAGAAGTATCTGGAGAAGAAACAAAAGGCGTATGTTGCCTTTATGGACTTGGAGAAGGCCTATGACAGAGTGGATAGAGAAGGTTTGTGGAAAGTACTTAGAATATACGGAGTAGAGGGCAAGTTGCTGAAAGCAGTGAAGAGCATGTATGAGGGTGCAAAGGCGGCAGTACGTGTGGAGAGTGACCAGAGCGAGTTCTTTGGCCTGAATGTTGGTTTGAAACAGGGGTGTGTGATGTCCCTGTGGTTGTTTACTGTATTATATGGATGGAGTCATGAAAGAAATACTATCAAGAGCAGTGGATGTTGGTGTATCGCTGAAAAGGGAGGGAATTGAGTGGAAGCTGCTGTTTGCGGATGATACAGTTCTGATGAGTGATAATGAATGGGAGTTGCAGGGTCTGGTAAATGAGTTTGGAACAGTGTGCGAAAAACGGAATTTGAAGGTAAATGCGGGGAAGAGCAAGGTTATGGTCTTCGAAAGGGGTGAAGTCACAGAGTGTGAGGTGAGTTTGTCATAGGTCGTTCTTGACTATCGTATATTATTCTTAACTCGTTCGGGCCATGTTCGTAGGCCTCACCAATCGAGAGGGTCTCGGCATAATTCGGTAAAAATGTGCCAAGTCATCCTATTCGGGACTTTGTCCTAGTACGTTCGGCCTCTGTATGACGCGGCCTGGAGGGAGTACTTCAATGAGTTGTTAAAATTAATGTAAGGAATGAAGAGCCAGCAAACATAGTTGGATATGGTATGGGAGGGAGGAGAGGAGAAGTGGTGGAGGAGGAGGTGGGGATCAGGAGGTCAGAAGTGTGGGAAGCTATGAAAAGAGTGAAGTTGGGGAAAGGACCAGGAACAGATGGAGTGTGTGGGGAAATGTTGAGGTATGGTGGTGAGATAGTGATCGAATGGGTATGGAAAATGTGCAAACTAGCATGGGAGAAGGGGAATGCACCTGATGACTGGAAGGCTGGCATAATAGTGTCCCTATATAAGGGCAAAGGGGAAAGAGGAATGTGTGGTAACCACCGAGGAATATGTCTTTTAAGCGTAGTAGGGAAGGTGTACAGTAGGGTAGTGATTGAGAGAGTGAGAGCGAGAACAGAGAAATGGATAGGCGACAAGCAGGGAGGTTTTAGGAACGGAAGAGGATGTGTAGATCAGATTTTTACCCTGAATTGTGTTGTGGAGAAAGATCTGGAGAAGCAACAAAGGGTGTATGTTGCCTTTATGGACTTGGAGAAGGCCTATCACAGAGTGGATAGAGAAGGCATGTGGAAACTACTTAGAATAAGAATATACGGAGTAGATGGCAAGTTGCTGAAAGCAGTGAAGAGCTTGTATGAGGGTGCAAAGGCAGCAGTATGTGTGGAGAATGCGCAGAGTGAGTTCTTTGACCTGAGTGTTGGGTTGAAACAGGGGTGTGTGATGTCCCCGTTGTTGTTTACTGTATATATGGATGGAGTCATGAAAGAAATACTAGGAAGATCAGTGGATGTTGGTGTATCACTGAAAAAGGAGGGAAATGAGTGGAAGCTGCCTATGCTGCTGTTTGCGGATGACACAGTTCTGCTGAGCGATAATGAATGGGAGTTGCAGGGTCTGGTAAATGAGTTTGGAACAGTATGTGAAAAACGGAATTTGAAGGTAAATGTTGGGAAAAGCAAGGTTATGGTCTTTGGAAGGGGTGAAGTCACAGAGTGTGAGGTGAAGTTGAACAGTCAGGCTATGGAGATCGTCAGCTCTTTTAAGTATCTGGGCAGTGTGTTGAGTAAAGATGGGACTGTGGATGAAGAAGTGCGGGAGAGGGTGCAACAGGGGAAGAGGGTTGTAGGAACGTTGAAAGCAGTAACAAGAAATAGAGTGGTCAGTATGGAAGTGACGAAGTCCTTGCATGACAGTGTGGTAATCCCGACACTAACTTACGGAAGCGAAGCATGGACGTTCGTGGAGAGACTCAGACCAAGAGTGAGAGCGGTGGAAATGAGTTACTTGAGAAGTGTGTGCAGAGTTACATAGAGGGATAGACAGACGAATGAGGAAGTAAGAAGGAACTGTGGTGTGGAGGTAGATGTGCTGGAAAGTGTGAAAAGGAACAACTTGAGATGTTCGGCCATATGGAACGTATGGGAAGCGAGAGAATGACTAAAAGGGTGTACGAGAGCGAGGTGGAAGGACAGAGAGGGAGAGGTGGAAGGATGGAGTGAGGAAGTATATGAATGAAGGCGGTGCTGGTTGGGAGGAGGGACGTCGACTGACTGGGGACAGAGGTGCTTGGGGGCGGTTCGTTCGTGGCCACCCCTTCGGGGATCATGGCGTCAGGAAATAGAAAATATGATCGTCAGCAAGCTTTGAGATTGTATAGGTGAGACCCTCATCTATGTCATTGATGTAAATTAGAAAGAGAATTGGTCTTAGTACCGATCCCTGGGGTACCCCGCTACTTACATTGGTCCATTTAGATGCCTTACCGTTTATGACTACTCATTGTTTTCTGTCGCTGAGCCAATTTTCTATCTATTTCAACACACCGTCTTGTATTCCATGCGCTTTTAGTTTTAACAGTAAACATTTGTGGGGAAGTTGTCAAAGGCCTTTTGAAAATCAAGGTATATAATATCTACAGCTTTACTCTCATCATAGAGGTTGAGGATATCGTGAAAGAAGTCTAAGAGATTTGTTAAGCAGGAGCGTTTGTTACAAAAGCCGTGTTGAGTATCTTTAGGTATGCCATTTTCCTGTAAGTGATTTACGAGTCTGCCTCGTATGAGTGTTTCTAGCATTTTACATACAACTGAAGTTAAGCTAATTGGACGATAGTTACTGGGTAGGGATTTGCTGCCTTTTCTTAATATCGGTGTTACGTTGGCTAGCTTCCACTGATCAGGCATAGTTCCAGACTGCAAGGATTTATTGAATAGCAATGTCAGTGGTTTGGAGAGCTCATCCTTAGCTTTCTTTAGAACTCTAGGTGATATTGTATCAGGTCCAGGCGTTTTATTTACCTTGAGTTTATCTAAACAATTCAATACTTCTCTCTCTGTAATGGTGATATTGCTTAGAACATCAGAATTATCGATCTGAATTGGCGATGCTGTAGGGATATCACTGAGGTCTTCTGTTGTAAAAAACTGATGCAAAGAAGGTATTGAGGGCATTACTCATTTGTACTTCGTCTTTGGTGTATTCTCCATTTTCATCGACTAACGGTCCAACAGTTAAAGTAACTACTTTTTTCTTTCTGATATAACTATAGAATTCATTCGGGTTTGTTTAACTTTGATTCGCAACATGTAACTCCAGGGTCTCACACCGCACTCCTAGACAAAGTAAAAAGGAACGCACGTCGTATCATTAACTCCCGTCCACTCACCAACTCTCTGCAATCTCTCTCTCTTCGCCGCAATGTTGCATCTCTCTCGCTATTCTATCTCTACTACAATAATAAGTGTTCCTCGGAACTTTCCCAGTGTATACCACCTCTCTACGTGGGGTACGTAGTACCCGCCTTGCAACACAATCCCACCCCTACTCTGTGCAACTCTCCAACCCAAGAGTGAAACGCTATTCTCAGACTTTCTTCTATTCAACTGCTGAGCTCTGGAACTCTCTCCCAGAATCAGTCTTTTCCTCTTCCTATTACTTAAATTGCTTCAAACTCCGTGTGTGCAGGCATTTTAACTCGAATGTCCCTTTATATTGGCCCTGTCACTCGTTCAACTCTGGGGGAGGCACTCGCTGCAGGCAGTTATGCTTTTTGTCTCCCTCATTCCCATAGACAAAAAATATATATTAGGGACTCCATAATGGTAAGGTCCTCTCCATATCGATACAATTTCAGGAATGATAAATTCTCCTCCATCAGTGGTTGATCCGATTCATAGTGGTGTTGGCGTTTAGCACTGCAAGGGGGATTATTATTATTATTATTATTTTATTTGTTTTGAGTGAGGGACACAAAAGGCAGAACTGCCTGCATCGAGTGCCTCCCCTAGAGTTGAAAGAGTGACAGGGCCAAAATCAAGGGACTTTCGAGCCAAAATTCCTGGACACACGGAGTTTGAAGCAATTTAACTTATCATAACAAGATGGAAAGTGTATGGTTTATGACTCTACCTAACGTTCCTTTATGTTCAAAGATATGCCACCCCTTCCCGGATCACGTCGTCCGGCAATAGATAATTAAAGTAGATCAAAGATAATGCCCTAAGTTGAAGTTTTGTGCAACTTAAGGGGAGATGGGTCGTTTTTCTAGATCCCCTTCTCCCTCACGTTTAACCCCATTAGTTTTCCGATTTTAAGATGTCTGCCACATTAGTCTGTCGATTTTAAGACTTTCTGTCCCATATCCTTGTCAATATTAATTAATTTTGTGCTATTTAAGTGTCATTTTTTTTTCTGGCGAACGATAGTGAGTCTGTAATTTTGGAATAACCGGCCTTCGGCCGTGACATTTGTCTACTGAAAAATGTACAAATTAATCTAGAAGGGGTATCTAATGGATGTTTATTTACGTTCGAAGGAGGTCTAGGGAGGAAACAAGAACAAATTAATCAATAAATGAAAAAAAATCAACCAAAAAGAGAACCATCCCCCCTTAAATACATCACATTACAACAATGACAATGCTACTTGAAGATACCTATTGTTCTTTATGAATATTATCCTTGGACTTGAAGAAAGTACTAATTGTGTGGGTAAGTTTGAAAATAACTTTAACCTAAGGGCAAAATACACTTAGTAGTTTATTGAGTATATATATTCTGTAATAAGAGGCTGCTTTTACCCGTGACAGAAATTGGGAAATACACAATGGCTGTCTATTCGTTGGTGGGTGGTCTTTCGAATTTAGCTGTTGCATTTGTTTGCCAATATAGGAGTCCGTGAATTTGGTGCTAAACCCATTGACAAAAAGGGTCTTTCACATAAAATTGAATTTGGAGTTAAGGCTAAGATAATTTGAGTATAACAGAAAAACTCTGGTGACTATACTCTTTTTTTTTCCAGCTGACGATAAATTGAATCCTTTGCCAGCTAGTTTATCGTTAATTAATGGAAACATATGAAACTACTATGTCTTTGCCTCATGGTAAGACACAGTTTATATAAGTTGCACCATATTTCACTACAAAATATGAAACTACTATGTCTTTGCCTCATGGTAAGACACAGTTTATATAAGTTGCAGCATATTTCACTACAAAATATGAAACTACTATGTCTTTGCCTCATGGTAAGACACAGTTTATATAAGTTGCACCATATTTCACGACAAAATATGAAACTACTATGTCTTTGCCTCATGGTAAGACACAGTTTATATAAGTTGCACCATATTTCACTACAAAATATGAAACTACTATGTCTTTGCCTCAAGGTAAGACACAGTTTATATAAGTTGCACCATATTTCACTACAAAATATGAAACTACTATGTCTTTGCCTCATGGTAAGACACAGTTTATATAAGTTGCAACATATTTCACTACAAAATATGAAACTACTATGTCTTTGCCTCATGGTAAGACACAGTTTATATAAGTTGCACCATATTTCACTACAAAATATGAAACTACTATGTCTTTGCCTCATGGTAAGACACAGTTTATATAAGTTGCACCATATTTCACTACAAAATATGAAACTACTATGTCTTTGCCTCATGGTAAGACACAGTTTATATAAGTTGCACCATATTTCACTACAAAATATGAAACTACTATGTCTTTGCCTCATGGTAAGACACAGTTTATATAAGTTGCACCATATTTCTCTACAAAATATGAAACTACTGTGTCTTTGCCTCATGGTAAGACACAGTTTATATAAGTTGCACCATATTTCACTCCAAAATATGAAACTACTATGTCTTTGCCTCATGGTAAGACACAGTTTATATAAGTTGCACCATATTTCACTACAAAATATGAAACTACTATGTCTTTGCCTCATGGTAAGACAGTTTATATAAGTTGCACCATATTTCACTACAAAATATGAAACTACTATGTCTTTGCCTCATGGTAAGACAGTTTATATAAGTTGCACCATATTTCACTACAAAATATGAAACTACTATGTCTTTGCCTCATGGTAAGACACAGTTTATATAAGTTGCACCATATTTCACTACAAAATATGAAACTACTATGTCTTTGCCTCATGGTAAGACACAGTTTATATAAGTTGCACCATATTTCACTACAAAATATGAAACTACTATGTCTTTGCCTCATGGTAAGACACAGTTTATATAAGTTGCACCATATTTCTCTACAGAATATGAAACTACTATGTCTTTGCCTCATGGTAAGACACAGTTTATATAAGTTGCACCATATTTCACTACAAAATATGAAACTACTATGTCTTTACCTCATGGTAAGACACAGTTTATATAAGTTGCACCATATTTCACTACAAAATATGAAAATACTATGTCTTTGCCTCATGGTAAGACACAGTTTATATAAGTTGCACCATATTTCACTACAAAATATGAAACTACTATGTCTTTGCCTCATGGTAAGACACAGTTTATATAAGTTGCGCCATATTTCACTACAAAATCATCAAAATAGCTGATCAATCTTGATGGGAACTTTTCAATGTACCGTCAGTTGAAGAGAAACATAGTACAGTGTTGATATGAGATTTCTATTGTATAAGATCGGGATGAAAGAAGAACTAACTACTAAATGTTCCTCTTTCATTCCAATTTCATACTATAGAAATTATATATTGTAAATTAGGGTACGTTTGGGTAGGTGATGAGAACCTTTGCTAAGTTAGTGCAGGAATAAGTTAGATTCTGACAGCTTTGGACAGTGTATTATGCTAATCTCTGAATGCGGGATACTTGATTGTGAACGAAGTGCGTTGGAGCGAATATCCTGTGACCCCTGTAAGACTTTAGTACCCACAGATTTATGGCCGCAACATCTGTCCTGAGAGATCATACGTTTTGTATAATGTTCCATTAATTTGATATATGTAATAGGTTACATGAATGTATTTAAGCGATTCCGTGGAATGAGTAGCATAAGGCGTTATAATGTGTGACGTTCCTGTTGATATAATAAACAAAACACTAGATGTTTACCATCCAACATTAAAAGAGCATGGTTTTACACTGCACATATGTTTATTTAAAATACATATATATATATATATATAATTATATATACTGTATATATATATATATATTATTGAAGAAAAACAAAACATATGCAATGTGACTAAGCTTAAGGGGATTGTTCACTTATTTTTGATCGGTTTGTCAATTAATTAATCATATTTCTAGTTTCTTCCCTATACCTCCATCACACTTTAAAAAAAAACATCCATTAGATCCCCCATGTAGATTAATTTTTACATTTTTCAGTAGAAAAATGTCTCTGCCGAAGGCCGCTTCTTCCAAAATTGCAGGCTCACTATCGTTCGCCAGAAAAAAATCGACACCAAAATAGCACGAAAAGGAAATGTGGCAGAAGGTCGAGAAACTAATGGGCCAAACATCTGAAAATCTTAAAACTAATGGGGCTGAACATGAGGGAGAAACGGGACCAGAAAAACGACCCATATCCGCTTAAACAAATACACCTTTCAATGTTGTTTTAATTAACTTGTTTGTGGTTTAGGACACAATTTCTGGATAATGTACTTTTATTTACAAAAATGAGCTCCATTATTTTACTTTTAATAATGCATTATAATGAAACTGCATAATTATTATCTGCATAAAAAAAGCTAACAACGGATTGTTAATCATAACATAATTATATTTTATTATATATACTGTATAGGGGATATTTAGTAACATTTGCAAGGCTTGAATATGAGATTACGTTAATAGAAAGTCATGGTATTTTACTGATGAAAGTTGAAAACACATCAAAATGTTTAAATAGACCTATATGTGATATATGATTAATAACAATAATAATAATCGTCTGGTTACTTATATAGCGTTCGTTCTCCTCCTTCGAGGATTCACAAGCGCTTGGCTTTCTTCAGTCTACCAGAGACCATTACCCATCCTCCTTGCTCATGGGGAGATGGTAACCGCCAGCTATATCCCAGAAATTTGTTTTCAATCTGAGCGGGGATTGAACGCTAGACCTTCAAGATGGGATTCAGGCACGCTATCAACTGAGCCAGCCGGACGGCTGGCAAATATCTGTATTGTATACACCAGAATACCATGATTGAAATATTAGTTGTTGTTGTTGTTGTTCCCTAAGCTGCCTGGCCGAACAACCCCGAGTCCTTAAGGAAGGCCATGGCCACGGTCCGGCTTTCCCACAGAGCTCTCAAAAAGTGTAAATTGTGTTGTTGGCGTAAGTGGTTGTGTGAAATGCAGTCTTCTATGATGTGTTTTATGGTATGGGGTGCTGTGTTACAACCCGGGCAGGAGTCGACGACGGAGTCATGCAGTCTCTTCTGATAGCTCAGAAGAGCTGGATGGTGTCCGCATCTCAGCCTGGCCAGGTGGACTCTGTCCTCCCGAGGAAGGAAGGATTCAGAAGGATGGATTTCGGGAGGTCGTGCTTGCAGCTGTGTGTTGTCTATGAGTGAGTGGATGGAACGGCGAGTGATATGAGTATGGATGTGCTTCCGGAAGTTGGTTTGGGGTGGGCAAGGAGGGAGAGAAGACAGTATTTGTGTGTGATAGCGTGTGCTGGGTGTTGTTTTGATATTTCTTGGTGTCTGTGGGTGTGTTGCCATGTAGTGTAGTGGGTGGTGTTGATTCGTGGAGGCTTCTGCCAGGAATTGAGTGCCTCTCATGTCTAGATGATCTTTGACTTTTAGGACTTTGGTTTCTTGATTTAGGTGATCTGTGGGTGTAGTAGCTGTGCATCCTGTGATGATTTTAAGGGCTTTATTTTGAATAGTCTATAAGGTCTTATGATGTGTTTCAGCTAGGTTAGAAGCCCAGGCCGGGCTTGCATATTCCAAAACTGATCTTATGTATTATTTGTAGACTGTGGTGGTGGTTTCTTTGTTGTGTCCAAATTTCGTGTGGGCAAGTGATCTGAGGGCGTTAAGTCTGGGTGTCAGTTTCTTTTTTGTGTTTGTGGTGTGCTGTTTGAATGTCATTTGGGTGTCGTATGTTACTCCTAGGATTTTGTGTGTGTGTGTGTGTGTGTTAGGGGTGTGTTCTTTATGTTGAGTCCCGGGACGTAATCGTGCTCTCCTGTCCAGCTTGTGAGGAGGATTGTAGTAGATTTAGCTGGGGCTAAATTAAGTCTGTTTGTAGTGCACCATTCATGTAATGTGTCGAGATAATCTTGAAGGAGTCTTGTTGCTGTGTCTGGGTTTTGGTGCATGCTTGTGAGTGTTATGTCGTCTGCGTAGGAGTCTATGGTTATTTTGGGGTGAATTTGGTGTATTTATATCATGCATGTACAGATTAAAGAGTGCGGGCGACAGGACGGATCCTTGCGGGACTCCGTTTAGGAAATTTCTAATGCTAGATGACTGACCGGCAAAAGATACGTGTGCACATCTGCCTGCTAAGAAGTTGGCCAGCCATCTTTTTGTGTTGTTGTGCATGTTTGTGTTGTAGATTTTGTTTGTTAGGTTGTGGCGGGGAATGGCATCGAAGGCTTTACTAATGTCAAGTGTGGCAAGTACTGATCTGTGTGGTGGTCTAGCTGAGTTGACGCCGTCAAAAGCTCTTTGTGTAAGGTCTGTAAGAAGTGTGTTTGTGGAGTGCAATGGCCTGAAGCCGTGTTGTGTTGGAGAAAGGGGTAAGTCAGGTGTCATCAGTTGTAGTACAAGGCGCTCTATGACTTTGGAGAGGGTGCAAAGGAATGTGATAGGGCGGTGTGAGGAGGGTAGCGTGGGGTCTTTGTTAAGTTTGGGGAATGTGATGATGATACCATGCTTCCAGATGTCTGGTATTGTGTTGTGTGAGTAGCTGTAGTTTGATATGTTAGTGAGTGCTTGTATACCTTGTGGTCCCAGGTGTATGAGGTGAATGTTGCTTATGTTGTCTAGGCCACAGGCGGGTGAGAGCTTGAGATTGTTGATGATATGCTTTGTCTGGTTGTTGGTGAAGGGTGTATAGTCAGGGTCTGTGGGGAATTGTCTTTTGCGTCGGATGACACGTCGGTCGTCTTTGTGGGGTTTTAGGTGACTGACATGAGAGAAGTGATTGATGAGAGTGTTTGCTTGTTGTTTACGTGAAGGAGTAGAGTCTGTTGTTGTGATTGCAGCATGTGATTGTGTTGTGTTGCTGTTGGAAAGTGTGATGCTGTTTAGTGTTTTGTAGAGTTTTTTGGGGTTTGTTTTGTGATCGAGTATTTGTAGGAAGTTATTCCAATTTAGTGTTTGTTATTCTTGTATTTTGTTGTTAATCTGGATGTTGAGTGCTTGAATTTGTTGATTGATGTCTTGTGTGTGGGGTGCTGGGGAGTGTTTCAGTGTGTCGCGTTGTATGATGAGGTTTTGAATTTCTGGTGAGAAGTTGGGGTTGTGTTTTTTTATGTTACATCTTGGAATGTGTTTCTTGTCGGCGTTTTGGATAGTCGTGTTGAATGTGTGTACAGCATTGTTGATGTTAGTGATGGGTGTACTATTTAAGGTTTCAAAGTGTTGTTCTGTCTCATTTGTGAAAGCTTCCCAGTTAGCTCTTTTATAGTTAGTGTAAGTGTGTCTGTGGCTAGCTGGGGTGAGTCTTGTTTTGGTGGTGATAATGATCGGGAGGTGGTCTGAGCCTAAGGTTCTGACCACCCTCCAGGATGTTGTGGGGGCGAGTTCGGGGGAGCAAAAGGTGATATCAGGAGATGATTGGGTGTAGAGGGCTTGGTGGGGAGTATGGGTATGCTGATGAATGTTATTGAGGATATATAAGTTGTCTGTTTGAAATATTAGTTATTCGTTTCCTCTCTATAATGCTGTTCATGAAACATTACTGGATAAAAATGATTGTATGTGTTTTTACCAAGCCCAACCCATCAACGGCGCACTGCAAACGTACGCAACTGGTAGGACGGCCAGTCGATGACATGACACGGCTAATTTGGTATGTCATTCCGACCAAATGTCCGACCTTAGCCGAATGCGATTATGTTGAACTTGACAGTGTTGATAAGTGCCATCGAGCGGTTTGCGACACACTCAGCCGTGTCTGTGAAACTACCCGAAATGGTCGGCAACTATGTCCAATCATCGCCAAAACTGTGTGTTTCTTTGCTTTTTGATAATCAGCCGTTCGCCTCGCAGCGATAAGGCCGATGTGGTGGCCCATAATATTTGGTCAGGTCAGATCAGTCATCACTCGACCATCAAAGGGTACGCTGACCCTCCAAAACCATTATTTAAAATCCCTCCGGTACCCACACCCGATGGTTCCAGTGTACACATGTGTGTTTGTGTGTATGTGTCCGTGATTCCCTCAACCAGGGTTGTAAAGGCAATGAAGTACATTTACTCCACAACAGTTCATATGACTTTTATTTTATTTTGTAGAGTACAACTTTAGCAAAATACCGAAATAGCATTTCCATTGGACATTCCCTGAATGTGGGTGTTATGCGACGTTATAATTTAACGTACTTGATACTGATCCCGTTTTCCACCTTAGGAAAGAAAGGGAATCTTAACTCTCTCACTGGAACATAACTAATTTCATTATTATAG
>JBAKBP010031923.1:0-23807 GCA_037953745.1 Lithodes maja
ATTGTGCTCGTGGGCCACTAATCTCTGAAGTAGCTAAGCGTGCCACACATGAAATCAATAGTGCATAAACAATAATATACATAAGGAGAAGCTTCAATACTATGCTGTATCTGCTGGTCGAGCAAAGTCTAGCTGGGATACATAAGGTTAAGAGACAATGGCTGAGCAAGCGGCTCGTAGCCTAGCGAGGTCCTTAAGACTGTGCGGCCAAATTACGTTAATTGACGGGATGCTCTCTTGAGAGATCCAGATCACTAGTATCTGGTTCTCTCCTGGCGATCCTCTCAAAGTCAAGCAAATGAGATAGCACAGTGTTGGGTGGCAGAGGCAAAAGCCCTCACTCGCAACACAGTGCTAAACTCCCACGGTACACAGTCAGAAAGACCACCTAGGCGTTCCACGTCTCCGTTGCAATTGTACTGGTTCAACCGCAACCTAGTACTCATAGGAAATCACAACTCAGAAACCCTATCCCAGTCTAGCATTGCCTAAACCAGCAGAAAACAGGAACATGAATAATCGCACACAGGGAAATGCATATACGAGTGCAACAAACATCAATCAATCCTATTCTAGTTAACCCTTCCAAAAATAGGCTATCTAACAGGCACTTATCTCGTGAGAACTCAAGCGATAATACTTTGGCTGACTAAATCTGCAACAAAGGGGTCATTGGTTAAAAAGGGACGAGAAGAGAAGAAGATAGGCTGTTCAGAGAGTAGAGAAAGTTCACATCAGTCGGAAGAATATGGATAGTTGCAAGGGATATGAGAAGTCGCTCTGCCTGATGAGTTCTAAGGGACAATGCGGCTAGACTTCCCTTTTTATACTCTGCCCTCTAGTGAGCATATCACCAACTACTAAGGACTGCCCACTAGCAATCATTACGTAATATTCTCTCTCAATCTGGGATCGACAAAGGATTTCCCACGCACTGAGAGGGAGGAGGGAGGAGGGAATTAGGCCTACCTGCCCGCGTGGCGCACTCACTGGTCCCCGTTACATACTCTCTCTCTCCTCTCATCATTACAAATAAGTCCCACACACAACACTTATAACTAATGATATAAAATAGAACTCGTTGACTCAGATGAAAACAAAATACATATTTATAATACTTATAGTACAACGGCTCACATAAACTAAGTTAGGAAACTCTACACAGACTACAGCCAAAGTTCCTGCCCTGACGATCCTAGCGAGAGTGGGGCCTGACTGGGCGTTCTGTACAGCATGCTCATACTCGACATGCGTCACACCTCCCCCAAGATTTTACTTGCTCAACCCTGAGCTAAAATCTGATATACAGAACCCCATCAAACCCCTCACACCCAGCGACCGCATGGCACTAAAACAACGCTGAGTTTATCACTAAAACACATCTTATAAAAAAAAAATTCACATTTCATAACTCCTCCCAACAATAGTAAGACATAATATCATGCTCCCAGAGCGAGCTTACAGCAGCTCAGCCGTTTGATAGTTCGTGGACTACTCAAACTCTATAGGCTATGACAAACTTATACAATTATCTATATTAAAAGAAAGAGTTTTTTTTTATGATTTTTATATTTTAATATGTTTTTTCCGGCTGCACTATAAGGGCAGCCTATTTTTTCTTCTATACCAAACGCTCAACTCCTGCTTTACGACCCAATACGCTGGGCTACAACCGCGAGCCAACAAGCACCAAGCGCAAAACACCACTCAAACTAAAGCAGGAGGCTACCCGTGTGTCAATCTACCCAGGATCATATACCCTTGAACGACCATCTGCAACCACGTTGTCACAACCGGCAATATGGCGTATGTCCAGGTTATATACCAATAACCTTAGTGACCACCTGGTCAGCCTCATATTCCGATTGTGAAACTGGTCCAAGATCTTGAGAGGGTGATGATCTGGGTAAACTACAACGACCGGACCATAGGCTGGAACATAGACCTCGAAATGCCCCAGCGCATCATCGTCCTTTTCACTTTCATTCATCAGGTTCTGAAACGTTGCTAGTGCATTCTTAAGTCCGTCAGGCATAACATTGCACTGGTAGGTACTCCCGTCCACAACAAAACCACATACCTCTTTAGCACGCTCGGACAAAGTTACAAGCAACGACCACTCACGACATTCCTTATCCCTCAGACCCTTCGTCCACACGTAATCCAGCTCTGCTTGCACCATAGGCTGTCGAGCAGGATTTACACGGTAGGGAATTAAACTGAGCCTTGCACTATCTCCAGCCTGCATGTCGGATTCTACCCCGTACATCAGGCCTGGAGAAGCAACAAACATGCGAAAGTACTGCCATAGCCTAGTAAATAACTGCCTTGCACTGTCTCCACGAACAACATGCCTAGTGCCCTCCCACAACCCAGCCGAGACCGCAGCTTCTAACCTGTAGTCTCCCTCCTTCTCCACCTTCGTCCCTAGAACAGCCAGGTCATGAGAGGGACAATCAGTACCACCCGTGCAGTCACTCCCACAGTTCATTATTGCTAAGGCTTCCCCGCCGATACCGTACATGCGCACCCCCGCATTCCTTGTGACGACATCTGCCTGCGCAGCATCACCGCTTTCAGCGACATGGCCAGATACAGTCGGTCTATGGTAGGGCTGTTGCATTAGACTAGAGCAGCATTGGGAGGCTATGCGACGACCGGGCACTGCGATACCACAGCCGACCTTACCAATCTGCTCAATGTCCTCCTTTTGACCACCACCCTTGGCAGCCATGGGTCGACCCTGACCTGGCAACCATGCCAAAGCCTCGTCGCCCACCTTAAACCACCGAAACAACGAGGCTAACGGTCTTTCAACAGTCACGTGACCTGCCCGTGGAACATCTTGCACCGCCCGAGTTGTGAGACTCAGGGGCTCGGCACAACCAGTGGGGTATGTACCGAGCTGGTGCTGGAGTGCTGCACACTGCTGCTCAGGCAGGTGCTCTAGCGCTTCCACAGCCACCAGACTCGTGTCCCCCGCCCACTGTTCCGCCGAGACATGACAATCCCTTCTCTCCTCCACCTGTGCCCTACTACCCCCTCTCCTTCTCCACCTTGGCCGCGGCAGACCAACGCAGGGACAGTAGGCTGCTCAGGTGGTTGCCTCACAAACTCCTCCAACAGGTTCACATGACATGCTTCCCCGTCCTCGTGTTTGACCTCGACAGCCCCATTACCACACTTCTGAACTTCCGGATCCTCCAACTGCAGTTTACAAATATCTGAGGGAACCAACCCGTCCAGATGCTTCCGAAGCAACCCAAGTCCTCCCCCAACATCAAACTGAGCAACCCTTTTTTCTCTCCGTGTGCAACGTTGCTGCCTCGGAGTCTCTTCCTGCCCTACCTCCTCGCTAGCTGTGACAGGTCCTGGGGCCTCTCCAGACTCCAACATAGGGGCCAATACTGAATCACCCAGGAGAGCCGCCGAGTCAAAACTCTTAAAACCAACTCCAGCTTTAGCCTCCTCCTGTTGATCGTTCCTCTGCTGGTCTGAAGACGGAGGACTAGGCTGTGACACTTTATCTGCCCGAGCTCGGGTGACAACACATGCCATGGGTTGTGTCTGGCACTGCTCGACCCACTCTTGCTCTTCCCCACTCACGTCGGCCGGCCTCTCGGCAACGACTAAGGGTAGAACCTCAGAAGCGGGCATTGCAAAGTCGTTGCCGAGAAGAAGGTCGACGCCCTCCACTGGCAGTTTCTCCACAATCCCGACATCCAATTCACGTGCCACACCATCCACCTCCAACTCCAACCGCACCAGCGGGTATGACCGAGTTGCATTAATACCCTGCACCACTACCACCCGAGCCGCATTTATAGGGTAGCCAGTCAAGTTATTCATCAGAGTCTGGGAAGCACCTGTATCACGCAAGACCTCTACTCCATGCTTGCGCCCCGCCCTCATCACGCAACCCCGTCCTCTATGGTCGCAAAAAACATCCTGAGCAGGGTTCGAGCCTCCCAGGTGCTTCTGCATTGGCTGTGCCTCAGCCTCTGACGAACTGCCCCGGGCAAACTCAGAAAACTTCGAAGACACACCAATGTTGCAGGCCAAAGACACAGCTGCTGTAGGTGGTTTGCTAGGACAGACTCTTGCAAAGTGCCCCTTTTCATGACAATGATAACACTCCAACTCCCCTCTGGGCTTCCCTTGGTACTGGGAAGGGCCCGGCCCCTTCTTAAATGGGACGGTGCTAGTCTTGTGGTCAGTCTTGGTATCATAGCTCTTGTACTTGTTTGCATAAGGTATATCACTAACTCGGGGGGGTGGGGCATCACGCCCCTTGTTACCTGCCTCACTACGCTGGGCAGACCCGCACCCACGAATTAGTGATAGCCGGAGGTCAGCCATCTCAGCTGCCTCCTGTAGAGTTTTAGGGTTCTTTTCTTTAATAGTTAAAGTCATATCTGCACCAGTACACTTATAAAACTGCTCGAGCAGAAACAGCTCAGTCAACTGTTCGGCCGTCTCAGCTTTCTCAGAACGTGTCCAGTTTGTAAGTGCATCTTTTAAGTCCCGGGCATGTTCAAGAAAGGTCGCCTCCCTAGTCTTCGTAACACCCCGAAACTTCAATCGATATGTTTCTGGTTGCAACTCGTATGCCCGTAGGACAGCTCTTTTCAATTCTGGGTAGTCAATGCAAGACTCTAAAGGTAGTGCATCATAAGCCTTCAGACCCTTACCCGTAAGTCTTGAGGAGACTAGAGCTGCCCACTTCTCTTCAGGCCAATTATGCTCCCTACACTTCTTCTCAAAACGATTAAAAAATTTTGTGACTTCAGTTTCACTAAATGCCGGCACCAATTTGACTAAGTGGGACAAGGACTGCTCTCTTACTTGGCCCTCACGGCCCATCCGAGTCCCTGTCGACTCTGCACGAGTCTTATCTAAATCTATTTGAGCACAATATTTCTCGGAGTCGTACCTAAGCTCAGCCTCGTGCCTCCTAGTCTCAGCCTCAATCTCATGCCTCCTAGTCTCATTCTCCTGCTTCCTAGCCTCAACCTCAATCTCATGCCTCCTAGTCTCATTCTCCTGCTTCCTAGCCTCAACTTTAGCAAGCTCAAGTCTAAATATCATATCTGGAGACAGGCAGGAAGAGGGAGCTGCCACTACTGAAGGAGGGGGGGCAAAAACTGGGGAACCACCATGTGCACCGCCCGAGGGCACTCCAATCTGCCAATTCTCATCCCTCTGTGGGAGAGTGCTAACCTCCGGCAACTGAGTGGACGGCACTGTGGGAGTCGAGTGAGAGGGGATCTGGGGAGGAACCCCCCCAAACGCCCTCTCCCCCGAAACCCCATGTCGCCCACGCAACACCCAGGAAATCAGCTCCCTCTTGGACATCCCTATTACATTGGATAGGCCCAAAACCTTGGCTATCAGGTGCAAGCCATAAATATCCACCCCAGTCAACCTCTCCTCCGTCACGTGGTACTGCTTACTCACAAAAACTCTAGCATCCTCCTCACTGATTACTAACGGCACCTCTTCAAATGGCATCTCTCGCTCCTCGTCAGTGCTAGGGCACGACATACTGAAGTCCACAAAAAATTCTCGAGACAAAAGTGTTAAACTCCCTTATGTAAGCACTAATTACTAAATTAACTGGAGTCTCTTAAATGCTCTCCTAATTGCCTTACAAAAAAAAAATATTCTTCAATATGTACGCTAAAGTACGAACAAACAAATGTTGTACAACTCTGCAAAAAATTATACTGTTCACAAAATCCTAAGCAAGGTCGCCATTTGTTACGACCGGGCACTCGGGTACACTAGGGCTCTTACACAGGACTCGAGTATGGCTCGCTGCCACAACGGAAACACACGATCCCAACCCCAGAGTACTGCCAGCCGAAAAACGCCACTACACTCCAGAGTTCTATCTGCTATAACGGGGTATACAAGAACTCGGTACTAGCGTTTCACACAACAGACTAATAACTAGACGGGAGTTATCTAGTCTGGTTAACAATCAAACAAAGAAGAAAGTACTACAACACTAAAGAATAGTGTTGGCCGAAGCCGAAGTAATCCACCCTTGAACTAAGAACTTAAGAAGTCCTCCACCCTCTACTTCGGATCGGCACTATTACGTTACGTTAAACAATAGTCCTCGAGCATCAAGCAAGGAATCTTCTGATAAGTTAGATGCTTCTCGAATACTCATAAGAAGTAAGTATCGGATTTTGAACAGCAATTTAATGAATAACTCACTGGTAATTAAAGGCTTTAAATTGACATAAGAAGAATTATAAGAATAAGCAATAGGATATGGCAAACATTAAGAAGAAGTACTCCGACAATGCACTGGCAATAGCCTACTAAGATTGTGCTCGTGGGCCACTAATCTCTGAAGTAGCTAAGCGTGCCACACATGAAATCAATAGTGCATAAACAATAATATACATAAGGAGAAGCTTCAATACTATGCTGTATCTGCTGGTCGAGCAAAGTCTAGCTGGGATACATAAGGTTAAGAGACAATGGCTGAGCAAGCGGCTCGTAGCCTAGCGAGGTCCTTAAGACTGTGCGGCCAAATTACGTTAATTGACGGGATGCTCTCTTGAGAGATCCAGATCACTAGTATCTGGTTCTCTCCTGGCGATCCTCTCAAAGTCAAGCAAATGAGATAGCACAGTGTTGGGTGGCAGAGGCAAAAGCCCTCACTCGCAACACAGTGCTAAACTCCCACGGTACACAGTCAGAAAGACCACCTAGGCGTTCCACGTCTCCGTTGCAATTGTACTGGTTCAACCGCAACCTAGTACTCATAGGAAATCACAACTCAGAAACCCTATCCCAGTCTAGCATTGCCTAAACCAGCAGAAAACAGGAACATGAATAATCGCACACAGGGAAATGCATATACGAGTGCAACAAACATCAATCAATCCTATTCTAGTTAACCCTTCCAAAAATAGGCTATCTAACAGGCACTTATCTCGTGAGAACTCAAGCGATAATACTTTGGCTGACTAAATCTGCACCAAAGGGGTCATTGGTTAAAAAGGGACGAGAAGAGAAGAAGATAGGCTGTTCAGAGAGTAGAGAAAGTTCACATCAGTCGGAAGAATATGGATAGTTGCAAGGGATATGAGAAGTCGCTCTGCCTGATGAGTTCTAAGGGACAATGCGGCTAGACTTCCCTTTTTATACTCGGCCCTCTAGTGAGCATATCACCAACTACTAAGGACCGCCCACTAGCAATCATTACGTAATATTCTCTCTCAATCTGGGATCGACAAAGGATTTCCCACGCACTGAGAGGGAGGAGGGAGGAGGGAATTAGGCCTACCTGCCCGCGTGGCGCACTCACTGGTCCCCGTTACATACTCTCTCTCTCCTCTCATCATTACAAATAAGTCCCACACACAACACTTATAACTAATGATATAAAATAGAACTCGTTGACTCAGATGAAAACAAAATACATATTTATAATACTTATAGTACAACGGCTCACATAAACTAAGTTAGGAAACTCTACACAGACTACAGCCAAAGTTCCTGCCCTGACGATCCTAGCGAGAGTGGGGCCTGACTGGGCGTTCTGTACAGCATGCTCATACTCGACATGCGTCACAAGTGTTTCTTCACTTCTACTGGACAAGCCTGAATGAGAGCTTCCCTAATCTCTGCATTTTGGCTTTCTCGGTCCAGGTTTGGGTAAGCGAGTCTCACAGTTTTCACGACGTTCCTTCTCAATGTCCTAACCTTTTGTCCCTTCTGTTTTAGGGTTTTCAGTTTGTTTCTCGCCTTCCTCTTTGACACTCTTCTTTACTCAGTTCCTCGATCAGAACCTTTATTATCTCCTGCCAGGTCTCTTTTTTCCCTCCAATCTAGTTTTGGCATCACTTAGTGCCTTGCCCAAGTGTGTCTTATAATATGCGATTCTCTTGACATCAATGGGATCTCCAGTAATTCGAACTGGCATTGGAACTGTTTTGGCCATGTCTCTATTTCCTCTTTCTCTTCTTTCCGCAACCTCAACGGTTGGTGATATGCTCTTGTGCTACCGCCAGACGCTGCAGACGCTCTGTCAACGCTCTCACGATATCGATCATAATTTGAGTATTAACTACTCATCCTCTTCATTCTTGTGCATGAAAGGTGGTTAAGAGCACGTTTAACCATCCTGTAGCTTAGTAAGCAACACTGCACGATATTTCGCTGTGTATTGACTGATAAACTTTGTGTTTATCACAAGACTCCTGCTCGGACAGGGCGCCACTAGCGCCATCTATTGTTTTGTTTTGCTTTGTAAACAAACGCTCTCTTATTACTATTTTATATAAAATCGTAGCCCCCTAATTTTACCCATTACCTACTGTAGTAAGTATCTATTTAACTGCATTGTATGTAAGTAAAGCTTTGCATATTAATTTGCTAATAAACAATATTGTTTGCTAACTAACCTGCCTACAGAGACTAACGCCGACGCCATTTTGTAAACAAACCTTTTGGGGGGATTATACATTAAATTCCAGCAAATTTTGTACCAAATTTAAGTGCATTCATTTATCTTTTCCCCCTAGATATATTCTTGACTTTTTCTCCTCAGACTGATTTTACTTTAAGCTAAGGGTGGTATTTGTACAAACTAACCTAGCCTAACCCAACCTGCCAAGCTTTTGACCTAACCCAAACCTAGCCTAGCCTATAGCCAGCCAATCTGTTTTATTATTAACTCTTGTAGATATTGTATTTAGTATCCTACTGTAGCTATACAGTATATATCTGTAATTTTAGTTGTTGCTTGCACGTTCTTGTAATAACCTTTGACTGATACACTTTTTTTTTATCTAAAAAGAGTAGGCTACTGCTTTACTAGGCTACAGTGACACCAGGTCCATCTGTTGACACAGTATATTAACCCCTTGTGTGCAGTCACACTTTATTTTTATATAATCTCTATTTGGTGAATTGTATAGTTAGTTACATATTCTGTTATACATATATTTGTTTAAGGTTAGGTTATCACACCTGGTAGCCTATTTCTGCGAATTTCAATTTTATTATTTTCGGTTAGGCTATTCAACGCTGGTAGCCTATTATTGCGTATTTCAATTTTTAAAAAAACTTTTGGTTAGGCTATCGCCCCTGGAAGCCTAATTCTGCGTATCTCAACATTTTTGTTTTCGGTTAGGCTATCACCCCTGATAACCTATTTCTGCGTATTTCAGCATATTTGTTTTCGGCTGAAGTGATTGAAGTGTTTTTAAAGTGAGTGAAGTGTTTTAAAGTGAGTGAATTGTTTTTTAAGTGAGTGAAGTGATCTGAAGAAAGTGACTGTCACCATGCCTCGCGCTTGTGCAAACTGCGCCGGTAGGTTTGGTGAGTCCATGTTTGCTACTATCGATCTTCAAGACTGCCGGCTCTGCCAACAACGAGAGAATTTTACAGTGAAATTAGATGAAGCCTACAACAAGATCAACGTCCTCACCATGAAGCTGGAATCACTCCAAGAGTTTGTAACACTCAACGTTGGAGTACCACAAACTTCAATTGTCACCGCAACTCCAGCAGCCACCAACGCCCCAACGTCAACTGCCAACAATTCAACGCCTACAGTAGCCACTTCAGCTGATGTATCCGATACTCAAGATACAAATAGTGACTCTCTTCCCCCTCAAGACAACTTCCGTGTCGTGAGGAACAACGTTTGCCCCAAGACCAGGAAACACATACCGATTACCGAGTGTCAAAACCGTTTCCAGATACTCGCAGACTCAGATGACGAAGAGGAAATAGAAGAAGTCCGGCTCGTGGGAGACTCGATGATACGTGGTCAGCTCACAGAGTTTTGCGCCAGGGCACCTAAGACCAGGAAGCGTTTTTGTATCCCTGGTGGTGGTGTGGATGACGTAGTTGCAGCAGTTGACGAAGTATCAAAGCTGGCCCCTGCTAATACAATGTACGTCATCCACGTTGGATCCAACGATGTGCAGCGAACCCGGTCGGAAGATTTGCTTTTAAAGTACCAGCAGCTGATCAAGTCGTTTAAGGAGAAGTCATCAAGGATCATCGTCTCAGGAATCGTCCCCCGGCTCGGTGTAGAGAGCCGATTTTACAACATAGCCACCAGCACAAATCGTTGTCTAGCAAACCTCTGCAGGAAGGAGAACGTGGGATTCGTCGACACCTGGGACAATTTCTACTACGATGACTATTTGTTTTCGGACGATGGAGTTCATCTGAACCAGGTGGGAGCAGCACGTTTTGGGCGTCTTCTCAACGATGCGGTGAAGGATTTTCGGAGAAGAAATCGACTCAGCACAGGACAACCAGGAAGGAGGACCGAAGACAGCGAGGACGGCAACCTACAAAGGAATTAAATACTAATCCGTCAAGAACCGCGAATTTGGATAAATCTCCACCAACACGACCCAAATTCAAAACCGTCAGGGATAACGACCGAGGACCGAGGACAGCCATGAATGTAAATGTAGATCCGACCAGAACCAAAAATTCGATGAAAGAACGTTCTGCGAGTTCTAAAACCGCAACTTTAAAGGTTTTCTATGCAAACGCTCGTAGCATACGCAATAAATTTTCAGATTTAGAGGAACTAGTGTTTACAGAAAATTATGATGTGATTGGCATAACAGAATCTTGGCTCAATACAGAAGATAGAGACTTTTTAGCAGAGTATTCACTTCCCGGTTATGTAATGTTTGAGAACAGCCGAATAAATAAAAATGGAGGTGGCGTTTTATTTTATATCAAAGAAAGTCTTAACCCGACCCTCGTGTCAAAACCTCAAATTGTGAACGTCGACACATCTTTTGTGCTAATAAAGAATAATAAAGGTACAAAAATAATACTTGCGTTAATATACAGACCTCCAGCTCAATCAGTGCAAACTGACCGAGAAATTTACGAACAAATTGCAGATGTAAGTAACTCACAAGATACCGTAATTTTTGGCGACTTTAATTTACCTGTGACCAAGTGGGGCGATACTCTTACTTCACACTCCGGACATGACTTGTATACGAACTTGCAAGAGAGTTCGCTTTATCAATTTGTTCGAACGCCGACCCGTGGTAATAACGTTCTTGACATTGTACTTGCAACAAAAGAAGAATTGATAGAGAATTTGAATGTTGGTGATGAATTCAGTAACAGCGACCATCGTACGATAACTTTCACTTTAAAGTTTACTAGTAACGAACCAAATAGTAGCATCGAAAAAGTCCCTAATTTCAAGAAAGCAAACTTCCATAAACTTAGAGCTATGTTTAAAGAAACTGACTGGAGCTTTTTAATTAACAATAACGATATAAATACATCTTGGAAGTTATTCGAAACCACTTACCTAAAAGCAGTGCAAGACTGCATACCATCGAAAATACGGCGTCCAGGCCGTAATAATAAGCCCAAATGGTGGAATAAAGATATTTCAAACTGCCTGCTTGCTAAAAAATTTGCTAATGATAGATTAAAATCCTCACAAAATGACGAAGAACGGGTGAAATTTGTAGAGCTACGACGCAAAGCCAAAAAGTTAATTAAGCAAAGTAAAAAGACCTTAGAGTTACATATTGCGAATTAAAGTAAAACAAACCCGAAAGAATTCTATAGTTATATCAGAAAGAAAAAAGTAGTTACTTCAACTGTTGGACCGTTAGTCAATGAAAAAGGAGAATACACCAAAGACGAAGTACAAATGAGTAATGCCCTCAATACCTTCTTTGCATCAGTTTTTACAACCGAAGACCTCAGTGATATCCCTACACTATCGCCGATTCAGATTGATAATTCAGATCTTCTAAGCAATATTACCGTTACAGAGAGAGAAGTATTGAATTGTTTAGATAAACTCAAAGTAAATAAAACGCCAGGACCTGATACAATCTCGCCTAGAGTTCTAAAGGAAGCTAAGAATGAGCTCTCCAAACCACTGACATTACTATTCAATAAATCCTTGCAGTCTGGAACTATGCCTGATCAGTGGAAGCTAGCCAACGTAACACCGATATTCAAAAAAGGCAGCAAATCCCTACCCAGTAACTATCGTCCAATTAGCTTAACCTCAGTTGTATGTAAAATGCTAGAAACGGTCATACGAGACAGACTCGTAAATCACTTAGAGGAAAATAACATACTTAAAGATACTCAACACGGCTTTCGTAAAAAACGTTCCTGTTTAACAAACCTCTTAGACTTCTTCCACGATATCCTCAACCTCTACGATGAGAGTAAAGCTGTAGATATTATATACCTTGATTTTCAAAAGGCCTTTGACAAAGTTCCCCACAAACGTTTACTGCTAAAACTAAAAGCGCATGGAATAAAAGACGGTGTGTTGAAATGGATAGAAAATTGGCTCAACAACAGAAAGCAAAGAGTAGTCATAAACGGTAAGGCATCTAAATGGACCAATGTAAGTAGCGGGGTACCCCAGGGATCGGTACTAGGACCAATTCTCTTTCTAATTTACATCAACGACATAGATGAGGGTCTCACCTGCACAATCTCAAAATTTGCTGACGATACAAAAATTGCAAATAGCGTACTCTCAAAAGAACAAGTTGACGATATGCAACACAATCTAGATAAATTGTCATGTTGGGCCCAAATTTGGCAAATGAGTTTCAATGCGGATAAATGTAAAGTACTACATGTCGGATACCTAAATGAGAAAGCAAACTATTCGATGAATGGCACTCAGCTTAAGAATGTAAACAGAGAAACTGATCTGGGAGTAACAATATCGAGTAACCTAAAACCGAGTCAACAATGTTCAGAAGTTGTTAAGAAGGCAAACAAAATAATTGGCTTTATAGGCAGGTCATTTGAGCATAAATCCAAAGAAGTTATCCTAACCCTTTACAATTCCTTAGTCCGCCCTCTTCTGGAATACTGCGTTCAATCCTGGTGCCCTTATTACCAAAAAGATATAAACAAGCTAGAACGAGTTCAACGTAGAGTTACCAAAATGATACCTAGCCTAAAGAACAAACCATACGAAGAGCGTCTTAGAGAATTAAATCTATTTCCTTTAACCCAGCGCAGATTAAGAGGCGACTTAATTCAAGTGTTCAAAATCATCAAAGGCATCGACAATATGAACTGTAGTAAGTACTTCACTATCAACCAATCTAATGTCACACGGGGAAACGGTTGCAAAATTATTGGTAAATCTTTTAACTCGCACGAATCTAAGAATTTCTTCTTCAATCGAGTTGTCAACTTGTGGAATGGGCTTCCCCGAAACGTTATAGACTGCAGCACCGTTGATTCATTTAAATTCCGCCTAGACAAATATCTCGCATCAAACCCGCGACTGACTGCGTTTGTAAATGAATAACTTTATCCTCCCCTCAGTTACTAACCCATATGTCCCCTACTAACTTCCTAGTCCTGCCACGTTAGTGGCAGGGCAGTAGTTCCCTTTCCAATGTTCCCTTACCCACTCTAAACCACTGTTTGGACACTTGATCCTCAGTGTTTTGGAGGACAAGCAGCCTAGAAGGGTCACTAGATCTGTTGTTGCTTGATTTCCTTTGTACTCCTTTGTACTCCTTTGTACTCCTTTGTATGATATTGGTTGAATTGGTCTACTGTTTGAGTTGTCGGGTCACCGAGGTGCACTCGCACACATACACAATAATGTTGGATTACTTAATATACAAACACAATTATAATTAGTTTTCTATATTTTGTTTAGTTAAGTTTAAGGCTAATGACTTGACAAATAATAGATAATAATCCTATAGTAATTGATGGCATTCTTAAATCATAAATTGATGTAGACAGCAAACGCACAGATGCCTACCTATGTCACTTATGTGGAGTTCGTCACTCTTGCTAATGGCACCGAGGAGCGCACCGCCCTTTGTTGTTACGTTCACACAAACACAATCACTCACACACATACACTCATAGCTGTACAGTTGCCCATATAAGTTCTTTTTCTCTACGTGATCTTATACATGGACATATAATGCGCACGATTGAATTACGAGTGTAGCTTCTTATGCAGTGGACAGATAATCTAATTAGTCAACTGGTAATTAAAAGAAGCCATACTTGCAATTCATTCATACTATTTTACTTTTATACATATGATCACAAGGAACAGAACATATGTGGACAACTGTACATTCCACCTCCCTAATGTAAACACACACATACTGTAAATATACTGTACTACAGGCACGCACATACCGACCCGTACCATAGTTGACTCTAGAAAAATAGAGCGTTATTTCAGAGTTGAGTTTTGAGAGTGACACGAAGGTATATATTATTAACAAGTAATCTACACACACACACACACACACAGACACACATAAACACACACACACGCAATACAATAGACATAGTATAATATTTATATGTCAAAGAACAGTATATCTAACATAATAACATTTGTTAACTAAATATTTACTACAGCTAACTGATGAACTGCAAGGTACCGGCTAAACATGAAAACACCTCAAATAATATGACCAATTATCGGTTTTGCAGTTAATTATTCATCTATGTCAGTCATATTAGTGTGTGTTTCCAAACATAACATCACGGAATGGATACAGAGTCATGTGGCCAACTGTACACTGTCAAAGGGTATGAACAACTGTACACTGTCAAAGGGTATGAACAACTGTACACTGTCAAAGGGTATGAACAACTGTACACTGTCAAAGGGTATGAACAACTGTACACTGTCAAAGGGTATGAACAACTGTACACTGTCAAAGGGTATGAACAACTGTACACTGTCAAAGGGTATGAACAACTGTACACTGTCAAAGGGTATGAACAACTGTACACTGTCAAAGGGTATGAACAACTGTACACTGTCAAAGGGTATGAACAACTGTACACTGTCAAAGGGTATGAACAACTGTACACTGTCAAAGGGTATGAACAACTGTACACTGTCAAAGGGTATGAACAAATATATTAAATCATTGGAAATATTGATGATGAATTACCAAATATATTATTTTATCTATTTATATTTGTTGTATTTATTGTTAATATTATGCATATATTTTATTTATTTATTAATATTATTATTTAGTTAACTTATTTTAGTTATTCATATATTTTGTTTTATTTTTTATTTTATTTTTTGGTGGAGGATAGACAGGTTGGGGAAGAGAGAGTTTTTTATGAATTAGAGAGAAGTAAAGGAGGAAAGAAAGAGCAAAGTAGAAGAATAAAAAGTGGAGTGCTGTCCTCCTCGCTATATTTGTTTTATCTTCACTTTATTAAACAGGTATACATTTAGGTGTATTACTGAGAAAAGCCCATACGCATGTCAATTGCAAGACTATTTTCTACAGGTCTCCAGAGCCCCATATGCATCTCAGCCAACTCCAAGGACTCTTTAAGATAGGATCAGAAAGTGAGAGGTCACAGTTCTGATAATAGTGATCCGCGCACACGAGAGATGGCAGCACGATCGCAAAAGAAAATGGGAGGGTACCTATTAATTCCTAATAATCCCTACCTAACGCTATGAATAATCAAATCAATGTTATCCACATATTCAGTAAACATGACAGAGTTCAATAGACATAACTGTAAAGGCCAGATTATCGTGAAATTGTCGTCATTATGAGGAGATTCACAGGCAAGCTTCCTCTACCCCCGCCATTGTTGTTGTGAGACTCGGGAGTTGCCAACGTCAAACAGTCTGGGACAGAATATCTCTAGATGTCATAAGTATACCCAAACTACGTATTTCGTCAAAATTTCCAGTTTTAATGCAACTTTACAATTTAATATCTACATAACATGTAACTAACAATAAAAATTCAAAATTACATTTGTATTCTTGTTGTGTTGCTTGGAGTTATACTTGCATCATATATAAGTACTTGTATAGTGCATATGTATACTTACTATTTTTTTCGCTTGCTTTGATTTATCTATTTTATTCTAAATAATGTTCAAGTGTTTTTACACATATTAATTAACTCTTGAAGACGTTCCCTCTTTAATCTAACGCCCCCTCATTATGCGGAAGCTTCCCTAACTATGTAACACTGCAGACAAACCAGGTGCCCAGATATCAATGAGTATCTAATAAGGAGTAATCACTAAGGTGTTTTGGTTATAATATGTTGCCCCATGACAGTGATGCTACCCCTAGGACATGCGCGGAACTCAACTCTTTCCACTCTATCTATCCTCTATGGTTATCTCTGGGTGTTCAGTCGAGTTAGTATTGTATGCTCTGCTAGTACAACGATAGGGACAAAGATAGACCGGATGCCAGGCGTACAATAATAATCGTACAAATACAATAATTTGACCATCGTATAATACCACTTTTACAATAAGACAACAATTAAAAAAAAAGGCATCTCTAAATCTCTATCTCTCTCCTGAACCGAACGTGAATAAGTCTTGTGTTCCCGCCTGTGGCCCCGTCCCATTGCCTGGACCTGCTAGTCCTTAGACAGTGCCCTTTGGGTAAAGAGTGCATCCAAAGTATACTTTTACCAGTATTCTCAAGAATTGATCGTTGAACCCAAACAAACCTGTAAAGTGTAAAACAAGACTCATCCTATGAACTGTTCAACTGACACACAGTGACACAGGGATTAAACCCAAGTACTGCAAGCTGTGTCACTGTCAACTACACAACTCATATATGAAGCCTATATAGGTGAAATCCATGATGCTATGTGATGATAACTCTGTAGGATAATACCAATGCAAATGCGGTAATTTTGACATATTTGGTATGACATTTTAGGTAAATCAACCTGACATCGCTGGACATGGGAATAGAGTTCTCAAAAAGGGTCATTTTTTACTTACAGGGTGCTTGTTTAATAATTCCAGTTGGGTTGATAGCCATTAAAGACCTTATTTAACTAACTAACAAATATAGGGAAGAAGGGATTGGAGTTCTCGAAAATGTAACTAAATAACAGTGATAGGGGAGAAGGGACCGGAGTTCTCGAAAATGTAACTAAATAACAGTGATAGGGAAGAAGGGACCGGAGTTCTCGAAAATGTAACTAAATAACAGTGATAGGGGAGAAGGGACCGGAGTTCTCGAAAATGTAACTAAATAACAGTGATAGGGGAGAAGGGACTGGAGTTCTCGAAAAGGGGCTTGACGCTATTATTGACTTACATTATGCCGGCTATATAAACCATTGAGGTTGATAGCCTCTGAAGACCAATTTTAACTAACTAATATTAACCACCAACGAGAGATGAGAAACTTAAACAATAGCCAAGAGGACAGCCCCCATCTTTTACTCCTCTACTATGCTTTTTTCTTCTTCTTTACTTCTCTCTCATTCTTAGAGACCTCTCATCTCCCCCAACTTGTCTATCCAACCTTAAGTTTGAACTTTACCTGTAATTTTCTTTGACATTAATTTTACAAACAACCTCGAAAGGATCAATACATCTGTTGTTGATTGTTTCCCTTTCCTTTGTACAGTACATTCATTGCTTGTTTCACCTTTCATATATTCATGGTATATCGATATTCATACATTCCTCTATTGTTCATACATTTACCTACTGTTCATAAATGTCTATTAATTGTTCGTATATTATTTACTGTTCATAAATTTATCTACTGCTCAATATATTTGTTATGTTGTCCTAAGATATAATTTCACTAGAATTTCTTCCATGGGTTTCATCATGCTAAGATTTCGTAGAATGATGTGTTATGTCTGAGTTATTCGTCCTCTAATCGTATTATTTCACAAATCATTTCCATTTTCCATGTAAATAAATAATTGATAATTTTAGGAACCGTTTGTTACTCGTTAAACATCAGCAAGATTTGAAGAAATATAGTTGTTATTTTCACAGATCCATATTGAATTGTTAAATTAATTACACAGATCAATTTCAGTTCAGATTCGTTTTATCCTTGAGTCCTGTGAGGGGATGTTCACACCAAGGCCGCAACCAGGCTGGTTCAAATGACGTCATGCGCACCAGATCCGAAGAGTTGATGGAGAAATATCGCAAGATGATCCAGCACTACAAAAACAAGTCAAGGAATATCATAAACTCAGGCATTCTCCCCAAGATCGACGCACCTGACAAATTCTACGACAAGGCCTTCAGCACAAATAGCCGACTAAAATATTTGTGTCTGAGGGAAGAAGTTGAATTCATCAACCTCTGGGACAACTTCTACAACAGCCTACTCTGTTCCGCAAGGATGGCACTCATCTAAACCCTGTGGGTTCAGCACGCATGGGTCGTCTCCTACACGAAGCAGTCCGCAGCCATGGATCAAAAAACGCCATCCGAGAAGAAGCAGCAGTGACCTAAATCATCCAACGCCAAGAAAAAAACAGAGGCAACCGATGACCACCAGCGATAAGGACCGAAGACAGCGAGGACCGAGGACAGCCATGAACATAAATGTAGATCCGACAAGAACCAAAAATATTATTAAAGAGCGTTCCGTGAGTTCTAAAATAACAAATTTAAAGGTTTTCCATGCAAACGCTCGTAGCATACGCAATAAATTTTCAGATTTAGAGGAGCTAGTGTTTACAGAAAATTATGATGTGATTGGCATAACAGAATCTTGGCTCAATACAGAAGAGAGAGACTTTTTAGCAGAGTATTCACTTCCTGGTTATGTAATGTTTGAGAAAAGCCGAATAAATCGAAATGGAGGTGGCGTTTTACTTTATATCAAAGAAAGTCTTAACCCTACCCTCTTGTCAAAACCTCAAATTGTGAACGTCGACGCATCTTTTGTGCTAATAAAGAATAATAAAGGTACAAAAATAATACTTGCATTAATATACAGACCTCCAGCTCAATCAGTGCAAACTGACCGAGAAATTTACGAACAAATTGCAGATGTAAGTAACTCACAAGATACCGTAATTTTTGGCGACTTTAATTTACCTGTGACCAAGTGGGGCGATACTCTTACTTCACACTTCGGACATGACTTGTATACGAACTTGCAAGAGAGTTCGCTTTATCAATTTGTTCGAACGCCAACCCGTGGTAATAACGTTCTTGACATTGTACTTGCAACAAAAGAAGAATTAATAGAGAATTTGAATGTTGGTGATGAATTCAGTAACAGCGACCATCGTACGATAACTTTCACTTTAAAGTTTACTAGTAACGAACCAAATAGTAGCATCGAAAAAGTCCCTAATTTCAAGAAAGCAAACTTCCATAAACTTAGAGCTATGTTTAAAGAAACTGACTGGAGCTTTTTAATTCACAATAACGACATAAATACATCTTGGAAGTTATTCGAAGCCACTTACCTAAAAGCAGTGCAAGACTGCATACCATCGAAAATACGGCGTCCAGGCCATAATAATAAGCCCAAATGGTGGAATATAGATATTTCAAACTGCCTGCTTGGTAAAAAATTTGCTAATGATAGATTAAAATCCTCACAAAATGACGAAGAACGGCTGAAATTTGTAGAGCTACGACGCAAAGCCAAAAAGTTATTTAAGCAAAGTAAAAAGACCTTAGAGTTACATATTGCGAATCAAAGTAAAACAAACCCGAAAGAATTCTATAGTTATATCAGAAAGAAAAAAGTAGTTACTTCAACTGTTGGACCGTTAGTCGATGAAAATGGAGAATACACCAAAGACGAAGTACAAATGAGTAATGCCCTCAATACCTTCTTTGCATCAGTTTTTACAACAGAAGACCTCAGTGATATCCCTACACCATCGCCGATTCAGATTGATAATTCAGATGTTCTAAGCAATATCACCATTACAGAGAGAGAAGTATTGAATTGTTTAGATAAACTCAAGGTAAATAAAACGCCTGGACCTGATACAATCTCGCCTAGAGTTCTAAAGGAAGCTAAGGATGAGCTCTCCAAACCACTGACATTACTATTCAATAAATCCTTGCAGTCTGGAACTATGCCCGATCAGTGGAAGCTAGCCAGCGTAACACCGATATTCAAAAAAGGCAGCAAATCCCTACCCAGTAATTATCGTCCAATTAGCTTAACCTCAGTTGTATGTAAAATGCTAGAAACGGTCATACGAGACAGACTCGTAAATCACTTAGAGGAAAATAACATACTTAAAGATACTCAACACGGCTTTCGTAAAAAACGTTCCTGTTTAACAAACCTCTTAGACTTCTTCCACGATATCCTCAACCTCTGCGATGAGAGTAAAGCTGTAGATATTATATACCTTGATTTTCAAAAGGCCTTTGACAAAGTGCCCCACAAACGTTTACTGCTAAAACTAAAAGCGCATGGAATACAAGACGGTGTGTTGAAATGGATAGAAAATTGGCTCAGCGACAGAAGGCAAAGAGTAGTCATAAACGGTAAGGCATCTAAATGGACCAATGTAAGTAGCGGGGTACCCCAGGGATCGGTACTAGGACCAATTCTCTTTCTAATTTACATCAACGACATAGATGAGGGTCTCACCTGTACAATCTCAAAATTTGCTGACGATAAAAAAATTGCATATAGCGTACTCTCAAAAGAACAAGTTGACGATATGCAACACAATCTAGATATATTGTCATGTTGGGCCCAAATTTGGCAAATGAGTTTCAATGCGGATAAATGTAAAGTACTACATATCGGATACCTAAATGAGAAAGCAAACTATTCGATGAATGGCACTCAGCTTAAGAATGTAGACAGAGAAACCGATCTGGGAGTAACAATGTCGAGTAGCCTAAAACCGAGTCAACAATGTTCGGAAGTTGTTAAGAAGGCAAACAAAATAATTGGCTTTATAGGCAAGTCATTTGAGCATAAATCCAAAGAAGTTATCCTAACCCTTTACAATTCCTTAGTCCGCCCTCTTCTGGAATACTGCGTTCAATCCTGGTGCCCTTATTACCAAAAAGATATAAACAAGCTAGAACGAGTTCAACGTAGAGTTACCAAAATGATACCTAACCTAAAGAACAAACCATACGAAGAGCGTCTTAGAGAATTAAATCTATTTCCTTTAACCCAGCGCAGATTAAGAGGTGACTTAATTCAAGTGTTCAAAATCATCAAAGGCATCGACAATATGAACTGTAGTAAGTACTTCACTATCGACCAATCTAATTACACGCGGGGAAACGGTTGCAAAATTATTGGTAAATCTTTTAACTCACACGAATCTAAGAATTTCTTCTTCAATCGAGTTGTCAACTTGTGGAATGGGCTTCCCCGAAACGTTATAGACTGCATCACCGTTGATTCATTTAAACTCCGCCTAGAAAAATATCTCGCATCAAACCCGCGACTGACTGCGTTTGTAAATGAATAACTTTATTTTATCCCCCCTCAGTTATTAACCCATCTGTCCCCTACTAACTTCCTAATCCTGCCACGGACATTAGTTCCAGGGCAGTAATTCCCTTTCCAATGTTCCCTTACCCACTCTAAACTACTGTTTGGACACTTGATCCTCAGTGTTTTGGAGGACAAGCAACCTAGAAGAGTCACTAGATCGGTTGTTGCTTGATTTCCTTTGTACTCCTTTGTAGGCATAGTATGGCGCAAAAATGTCTGTATTGAATTGAAATTTAATGGAATTGATCTTGATATTCACCATACAGTTACGCTCTTACTAGTAATCCACCATCTGTATTTGTGTCTTTTCTGGTGCTAGTTTCTTTTACTTGGCTTGTTTTTGTGCTATAGATTGGATGGCCAATATATACCAAAACAAAAACAAGCCAGTTGATCTGGGTTTAATTTATTTTGACTATCATTAGCCTATCTAATTCAGCTTAGGATGAACTTGTGGGAGCTAAAGAGTTAATGAAGATAGTATTTACCACTTTGATTCCAAGATAACCTTCCTGAATTGTTTAAATTGGTCAAATAATATCCTGATTTTGTTTTTAAACGCGTCATAATTCTCCAGGTGTCAAGAGAATATGGATCGTCACCTCCACCTCCTCCTCCTGTGCCTCTCTCTGGCTACCTGGGGAGGGTCTTCCAGTATGACTTGGATACTCAAAGGTAAGCATGATATTCACATCAACATTCATATACTAATATTTATTATTTTTATTATAATATTATAATAATAATAATGATATTAATAATAATAATTGTTCTTTGCTTAGGTATTTTTTCCGGGTGGGGGTCGCAAGCCCACCGACCCAACCTCTTTAGTCGCCTCTTACGACACCACGCAGAAGGCACGTGGGGCATATTCTATTCCCTTACCCCTATCCCCTTCGGGGATCGCGGCGTCAGGCGCGATAGATAGATAGAATAATAATGATATTAATATTAATAAAAGTAATAGTGTTAATAATATAAATAATAATAATAATAATAATAAAAATAATGAAAATAATAAATTAAAGTTGCAAGCAACGTTGTCCAGGGTTAAAGTGGTTTTACAAGCAGGATATTGTGTTGGATAAAGGGGCTTATCGGGCACATAAAGAACAGATTGTAGCCATTTTGGCTGCGGCCATTTAGGAGTGTAGCTCTATTGGTTGTGGCTATTTATGAGTGTGGCCATTCAAGTTGTGTTTTTGTTTTATCATTCTGACTTTTGCCTCAGCCTTTGCGGCGTTGTCATATTTAATAAGGTTATTACTTCAACATTACTAAATACAATAACGTACTGTACTTTATTTGATATTTTGTGCATTACTACATAATACAACGATAAGAAGTAAATGCAAAGAGTTACTATAGGTAATAAGTAACTATTTTCATTCACCTTTTATCTTTTTTATTCACAATGCGAACCAGTAAAAACTAATGATGACATTTTCTGGTCACATTAGGAATTAAAGTTTTGAATACGTAAAAAGTAACCCTTTTCATTTACATTTTATCTATTTGATTCACATTGCCAACTAATAAAAACTATGTAATTTCCGTCATATTTGTCCATAATGTTAGCATGGATAGAGAGTGTTTCCCAGGTGAATATGTACGGGTTCTAATGCAAGTGTAGTCAACAAATAAACAACTGCATTCTACTATGAATGAAAAGATATATAAATTGATTACCTCTTTCTATCTGAAAACATAGATGATATTCATAAATCAATACATATATAAGAAATAGACAGAGGTTTACATTATAGTGAATAACTGTAATTACTTGTGTCTACAGGAACAGATAAATATATATTATTAGCAATAATAATGCCATAGAACATTTGACAACATTTCAACAATATAGTACCAACAACGTAGTATAGACCTATGCCTGGACAAAAAAAAAAAAAAAAAAAAAAAATATATATATATATATACATATATATACAGTATATACCGATATATATATATATATATATATATATATATATATATATATATATATATATACCGATATATATATATATATATATATATATATATTTATATATATATATATATATATATATATATATATATATATATATATATATATTATATACTGTATATATCTATATAATAATTTCGATTGTCTGTCTGTCTGTCTGTCTGTTCTTTATAGGCGGCCGCAGTTTTTAAGCTAGAGCGTTCATACATGGTATGCATAGTATGGGGGTCCCTAGGCAGGTTTTAGTGAAAAAATAGAATTTCCCAGGGTGAAAGGGACGGAGAAAATGGGCGCGAAATCGGAAAAAGGGCCGTTTGGGGCAGGAGGCCGGCCTCCGATCGAAAAGGTGTATGGAACGAAAGTTGTTCGCAGCCCCCCAAAATGGGGGTACGGATGAGGTCAGATCCAAAATCGTAGGTCATTTAGTGGCCGAAATCGAGGTCGCCGTTTAATGAGGCACAGGGAGGTCGAGGCCGGTGATTATGGTAGTAGTAGTATTGTGATAATGGTGATTATGGTAGTAGTAGTGGTGGTAGTAGTGAT